>VYZR01086286.1:20307-32921 GCA_013400675.1 Oxylabes madagascariensis
ATTTCACAGAAGACAGGATTTTAAACCATGCAGTATTCAGGCAAACAGTCTTTCTTTAATTCTTTAGGTATCAAATCAGAAGGATTGATTCTTCCCAGTCACCTTTCCCTAAAAAATTTCCAGATTTTAAAATTACCATAACTAGTTTTAAAGGTTTGATTAGTTAGGGCCACCACACACTGCTGTTGTACTAATTAAATTAAACTCCACTGCGTCCATCCTTCCAAAGCCANAATAATAATCATAGAAACCTGGAGTCAGCCAGGAAATAGCTGTGAATGAGACATTCATATTTTAAAACCTGAAACTGCAATATTATCTTGTTATGATTCTGGGAAAACTCTTCTTTTCCTTTCCTCCTCTTGTTTTCTTTTCCTAAAAAAGAAGAAATGCTAATACTGCTGCTAAAGGTACTAAAAAAACCCCCTTTATTTGGTCCTGTATTACAGAATTAAACATCTAAAGTGTTCTGCCTGCTAAATACATAAAATCCCTTTAAAGAGCGAAATGGAGTGCTGATTTTCAATCCAAAGAATTTATTTCTAAGTGAAAAAAAATTAGAGNCCTAACCTGAGAAATTAGTCCTGGACAAAAGCCTTCAGTGCTACGATGTCAGTCTGGCAATGGACAGTCTGCAAATGGCAGCAACTCAAGGGACACAATCACTATCCAGGTGAATTAAGTACAGGGGCCATCAGGAAGTCCTACAAACAANCTAATACTGCTGCTAAAGGTACTAAAAAAACCCCCTTTATTTGGTCCTGTATTACAGAATTAAACATCTAAAGTGTTCTGCCTGCTAAATACATAAAATCCCTTTAAAGAGCGAAATGGAGTGCTGATTTTCAATCCAAAGAATTTATTTCTAAGTGAAAAAAAATTAGAGATGGAATACAATTGCATTATATGGAAGAAAAAGGAAGAGTAGCTGAAAAACAGTTTCACAAGGCAATTTTGCTTTTGATAACGTTTTGGCAAAGTTGAATTTTTTTCTAAATTTAATTGAAACTCTGTTTAAAAGGATTTGTTAGCCACAAATCTTTAAAACAATGGGCAAAATTCTGGAGGAATTCAGTCTCCATCTCCACAGAAATAATAATGAAGGGGCAACTCTCTGTAGTAAAACTAGTTGAAATTGTTAACTTATTTAATGCAAACTCTTGACAAACATTCAGGGTTACTCCTTCACAAAAGCATCATTTATTTCTCCTTTTCTGTTAGGATGAAGGACTCCTGTGGCAGACTAAGCGTGTTTCAAGACTATTTTTATGGTTACAGTTGAGAAGAAACAGATTCCTACTTTAAAATCTGGTTTTATAATTGCTGATGGGGATACACACATAATTTTTTCTTTCATATATTGGTCACCTTTAACAGAAATACAAAAAGATTGGAGATCTGAGGGCTGTCTCAGTATAATCAAATTGCAATTAAGTTAGTCCAGAAGCATTTGTCAGAAGATATAATGGCAAGGATTATAAAGGAGAAGAATAAACTGAAAACACAGAATGCCAAAAATCACCATCTGCTGAGATGATGGGAGTATCATGCTCAAAGCTGTTAAGGTGTTACTAGAGCTGTTGTCTGTTACAACATTAAACAGTTAATTGCAGTTCATGGATTTAAAGTAAAAGGACTGGAGACTGCTTTTTACCATAGCAACCACAAAAAAGAAATCTCTTCCAGCATGTGTGCAACATGCGCCAACAAAAAAGCAAAGAAAATAAATATATTTGGAATTCAGCATTTAAACTATAATTATTTGGAGAAATTCCTCTTTCCAAATTTACATTCAGAGCATCCTGGAGAGAATGAGATGCTCATTCCAAATTTACCAAATGTCTTTCCTGAGGGACAAGAAGATGTATTACATTCTGTATCTTTTCCTAACTAACAACTGTTAGGATGACTCCTGCTGCTTAGGTAAACAGAGTAGGGAAGTGAAAGAATATAAAAGAAAGGAAAGCTTTATAATCTCACTAATGTGTGGCCACAAGCACTGCAGGCAGGGCACGGGTATAAATGCATGGGTCAAGATCACATGTGTACCATCGCTTACCTTCTGCCACTCCAACCATTTCTGCTGCGAGCTGAGGTCAGCCTACTTGTGGTCTTTGAGCATGAGAAACACATTACGGTGACAACACTTCTGATTGTTTAATCCCAGGTCAGGTTAAATTTGAGAGAAGGACAGGAGAAAAGGAAAGTGACAGTTACATCATCATCATGCCTTAAATACCAACACATAATATTTTGGTGTTAATGAACTTCTTATCCATGTTACTTTTTGAAATAAAATGCTGCATTCAACCATCTTTCCAGACATGTTTCCATTTTGATGGAATAGTTATTTTGAGGCATGATTTTTCTGAAGCCTTTGCAAAGTCCAGACAGCTGTAGAGGCAGCAGATCAGAGAGGCAGCCCAGCAAATTACCTGGAGCAGTGACCTAAAAGGTGAGCCAGGCAGGTGAAAACCAATGAGGACCTAGAAAGAGGGAGGTCCTGCTGGTTGCTATCCCTAGAGGATGTCCTGAGGGCAGCAGACAATAGGAAGGATTGTATTTCACTAGCCCTGAACTAACTAAAGGTTTGAATATGGAATTGTTTTAAAAACATCTATTGTAGCTGCTGAAAACAATTATGTCTGTTGCATCTGCCAACTCTCATAATTATCTGCTGTCGTTTTAAAAATGTGTATGGGAAATTTTGCAAAATCTAGGACCAATAATCCCATGGCTGACATAGCATGCTCTTAGACTCTTACACCACAAATGTAGTGTGAGAACAGAACAGAACAGTTGGCTACATTAAGATTCAGATTGACAAAGACAGACTGAGGGGGTTTTGTCAGCTGATGTAAAAATTTCCATACACAAAAACATTAAACCCTGAAGAAATGGAGGAATTCACTCACATATAAGCCCTTTCAGAACCCTGAGATACCCTTCAAGTTTTCCCTCTACAAATCCAGAAGACACAGATTCATGGCTCTATGCACCTATAAGTTCTCCATACAAGACCATTTCTAACCCCTCCAATGTAGACTCATCTCTCAATTTCAATTCCTTTTGTACTGCTATTATATATTGTGTTTATCAAGGCACTGTTGTTAGGTCCTGTCACCACCAAAACTCACTCTCTTTCCATACAACCTCTAACACTGTATTTTTTTATAAGAGCATGACATAAGTTTTGCTCCATTGGTTACAAACAACTTTAGAAATATGCAGACGTGCCCAACTCTAGTGGGACATGAACACATAATTTAATAAAATGCTTGTGCTACCAATAGATTTCAGTGAGTTGTATCAATTGTGCTAATTATGATGATGTGTGAGGGCAGAGAAAAAGGACTCCACTTCTCCTGCAAACAGAAGAGTAGACACCTCTTTTTAAAGAGAACTGACAGTCAACATATGCTTAGACAAATATGCTTACTGCAAATTTTTTCAGCCCACTATACATAAAGCATTCTCATTTTGCCCGCTTCCCTATATCACTGGCCACAATTGTAGTATTTTGAAGTCACCAGTAGCTGAAGTGCCAATACCCTTCTTAGTGCAGAAGGAAAAACAGGCATTGTATTATCAGATTACTACAGAATCCTTGAATGTCAATATAAATGCAAGTAAAATTGTAAGAGCTCTGATGTAGTATACACAGAAAAACATTCCAATTCCATACAAGGAGGAAGAGGAGTTTGTGCTTACTTAATGGTTTGAATTTGAGTATTTTCAAATCACCTATTATTATTGTTATATATTATTTGGCAGAATTAAACACAGACAGGGAATCCACAGATGCTTTAACCTATCTTTCATGTTTTCCAGTCCCCTAAAGAAAAAGTACCTTTTTATCTGTCAATTAAAACATTTGGGAAACAACAGCCAGTTCTGTTTATAATCTTGCATCAAATGAGTATCTGAAGTTGAATTACAAGATTCTCAAATGCTACTTTTGTAATGATTTTTAGTTAATTTTTGTCCCTAAACCACTATTGTTCACTTTTTATCAGTCTTGCAAGTTTTGCACATACCAGATGTCACATGCTGACTATCTATAAAACAAGATTTAATTCAATGCACAGATCTGTACCACTGGATGTTATTAGCCAGTTAAAATGTTTGACGGCCATAGATGTACAAAGACTCTCTTAATCTGAGCCTGCAAAGTTGCAGTCTTAGCTCATAGGCATTTCAGAAGTATACACCCTTTGTAAGAAACATGGGATATTTTTAATGATGTCTGAACTTTTGTCTTCTTTACCAGCTATGGTTTCCATTAAAACACAAAGTATTATTAGTAGTATGTTTATATTTCGATTGCTTAAAGGAAATAGTTCTCAGGAACACTTATTAAACCACAGGTTTCCAAAATTCACTCAATCTGTGAGACCGTAACTTAGGTCCATCCACATCAGGTCTCTGCAACCACATTGCCTTTGTAAAAGGGCAGGTGAAGTCTGACAACAGAAGTTCAGGGTGGCTCATGAGAGGTTTATACATGTAAGTCAATGCTTAAACATCACACATGGTTTTTACTAGGGGTGCATTTAGTTGTCAAACACATCACACCCCAGCTCCTGCTAAGGCCTTCGAGATCCATTTTGACTGAGTACAGAACTTGCAGTGCTTATTAGAAGATACTACATTTGACTCTTCCGAGCTGTAATGGGAATCTTATTAGGACAAAGCTCCTTGCAAAGTTATCACAATGATGCAAAGAGCTACAAGAGAATTCCCTGTATAATAAATGAGACACAATTGATTTCTGGCACTCCACTTACAGCCTCAGCCAGAAATACAAGATGAACAGGCTTGCTTTCTTCTGTGATTTCAACATGTCTGCTTCCTGTACGAGCTGGAAGTAGGACATGCCACAACAACTGTCAAAACATTTCAGAACCTCGAGCAAGGTGTGATTGGAGCCAGCTTCTAGAAGCAGAGAGTGCTTGGGGAGCCACGTGAACAGGCTGGGCCCTGTCTGCTCTCCACTGATCTAGGGACCAAATGTGACCTTACCAAAGGTGTAGCAGTATAACTCTCACTCAAACCTCTTTCCTGGCTGGCCCCAAACTTTCACAGCCAGGCTGAAGGACACTCGAGTGACTCTCAAGCACTGAGCGACATCCCTCCTAGGCTGAAATCTTCTGGCAGCCTGTGGGTGCCTCTCCTCAGCCCACTCACACATGGCGCCTGGCCCTGCCAGAGATGAGTCCCTGTTTACAGTGGAGATCAGTGAGCTGCTGAGAGAGTGGGACAGCCAGGGCACCGGCACTTGTGGAAAATGATGGGAGAGGAGGCAGACCCCTGTGCTGAGGCCGAGGGGCTCCAGCCAGGGCTAGGGGAAGGCTGGCAAGGACTGCTGGCTTCCCAGGGAGATGCAGAGGAGAGCTGGCTGCTGAGAGGAGAGGAGAAGAAAAGGGGATATGCCCCAAGACAGGAGGAATCATTAAGAGAGGAAAAGAGGGCAATTCCAAGCAGCTTTTTGATGGAAGAGGCAGCTCACTGATGGGAGGAAGAGAGGTGACTCAGGACTGGGAGAGACGCGTCCTCCACTGAGGGAGACATGGGAAAGGAAAGTCTCCTAACTTTCAAAAGTAGGGGATAAAAAACAAGGCAATGTATATTAAAAGACATGGTGGCCTCCAGTGAGGCAGCTGGGCCCAAGTGGGAGGGTGGCAAGAGAGTAGCTGAGAGCAAAAAACAGGCCCTAAACTGGTGTTTCAGTGGAGTAACCTGGCAGGAGATGAAAACACACCGTGCAGGGTTAGGGTAATGTCACAGAAAAGTGGGAATAAAATTCAGAAAAGGGAAGTGTTTGGAAGAAGGAGGGATATAAACAGGACAAATATGGCATCTATGTTGAGAATGAACAAGAGAATATTGGCTACAATGCAATGAGGGAAAGGCAGGAAGCTGCTGCTGTGTGCTGCCAACACACGCAAACATGGCTGGTGAATGGAAAGCTAAAATATACATTATTCATCAGGGCAAACTTAATTTTTAATGAAAGAATATTTCTATGCTTACCTCACGAGAAATGTGTGAAGATCTTTAGGGACTCATGTTTTGTGGTTTTGGTTATTCACACGGGCATTGTGAGAAAGCAAAACACAGGAAAGTAGCACGCTATTTGAAAGCAGACTTCATACTGAGACAAGGTAACTTTCTCCATCCCCGAGAGGTTTTATATCACAAAATCTAAAAGAATGTTGCACTGTCTTTCAAAAATGCAGGGAACTCCTGCAAGTTTCTTCTTTTCTGTCCCAACTGGATGGTTAAGTGCCTTCCTCTAAAATATGGAGACGGCCTTTGAGAATATTATTGTTACTATTATTTATCAAAAAAACCTCTTTCAGATTAAAAAAAAAAACAAAAACAAAAAAAGCCCCCAAAACCCCCAAAACAAACAAACATACAAACAAACACAAACAAAAAAAACCCCGCTGAAAAACAACAAACCAAACAGCAACCAAAACTGATGAATATTTAGTAAGTATAATACAAGTGATTTGCCGCACCAGTGCCAGATATGTTTAATAATTTTAAGAAACAGTAAGAAACATGCAGTGACGATGTCTTAAAACAATTTGTCTGTGATGTTTCCTGAGTACCTGTCAATACAGGCAAACTGAATTTTAGCCTGGCAAGTATTCTTTAACCTATCTTTCATGTCTTCCAATTTCCAAAACATCCGCATTAGTTCTCACTCTTCTTCAGTGAACGCACTCCTCTGACATGGTCTAATCCTACGAGAGCAGCTGATGAAGTGTTAGACCAGGGTAGTGTGTTTTAAGAAGAGAGTTTGAGATCCATGTTTCATACAGGTTATGTTATAGCACTGAGACTGGATGTTCAGGTGTTTGGTATAGGTCAGGACATGGGGAATGTTTTCAAGGGAGAGAAGATACTGGCCACTGAGATGGGTCAGAAACTGAATTTTCAGAGGCTCCTGGCTGAAACTTGAAACTGTTGCAGGAAAAAAAAGAAACTGTTTTGCTTCTCTGAAGCAATTGGTAAGTCCTCATGTTCAGTGAGGATACATCTCTGCACAGCACAAAGACGGCCAATGGTACACTGATAGTTACAATTGCCAGCTTTGGCATCAGAAATACTCCAGCAACGGTAATAAAGCAGAGAAGAAAACTTATCCGCTGGAAAAGACAGTACAGTAGTAGATTAATGCATTGAGGTGACCAACCAACACTTGAGAAAAATTGTTTAGAACAAACATTTAGGCACTGGGGCAAAAGGATGTGCAAATTCTTTCCACAGTGCTTGCATAACTCTCTTGGGTTTGAAATGTGCAGTAACTGTTGATTTCCATCTCTAATTCATAGCTTTATTTTCAGCATCATTTTTTCTTTAAACTTCAGAAAGTTCAATGTAATAAGTTACCTAACTGTGTATTGTCTGTTCATAAACCTGTGCAGTGCATCTCCCTTTCGATTTCCCATTTCATCTGATTAGTGCTGCTGCAGTGTTTCAAGCATTGCTTTGTTTTGTGTGAAGCAATTTGCAACCCTTTTTTGAGAAACATCTTTTTGTTGGGATAAAAGAGTATCTCACTTCCAATTTCTTTTTCAGTTCTCCATTTTTTCTGACTGTTTCTTTTTTAAGTGCTAGTTTCTTGGGCTAAGATGGAAGCGAAAGCATAATTCTGATTTTTTTTTTTCTTGTGTTATTTCAGAGGACATTAAAAATAGATTTCTCTGCTATAAATGTCTATTTAATACATTTTTCTAGCTCAAGTCTGCTATGATGGTACTCACATAGTCTTTGAGACACCTTCTGAAATTACAAAGAGATCAAAAATAGTACAGGGACCGCACTTTTGGCCAGAGCGGCTCTAGGGAGACTGGCTCATAGTGGCTTCTACATTTGGCTTGCTAACTCTAAGTTGTTTTAAGGGTCATCCTGTACACATCTTTTTGCAGAAACCTAGATCTAGGACTTTAATGTATCCAGATTACTCAATGAATTCAGTTACTGTAATGATCACATAGCATACTAAAATGTTACATTGTATTTTGAAAAGTTTCAGAATCCGTTTTGATGGAGAAATGCAGAACTATCCATTTGGTGGATTTTGTACCTTCTCAATACAAACTTCTCTGGTAACCTGAGATGTTGCTGTAGCATTAAACAGAAACTTAGTTTATCCACTGTAGAAAGAGAGACTGCAAATAGATGACTGCAAATAGATAATCTACAAGTTTAAAATCAGCATGAGTGTAAAAGTCCACCATAAAAATAGTTGGCACACAAGTAAACATACAAGTTAGTTTTGCACTCCTCAAAATGCTAAAGGATTAAAATTTCTGCACCCCTGTGACTGACAGCCAGATCCTTTGCTGAAGCTTTTTTTATGCAAACTCCATCATTGACTATCTGTAAGAAAATCTGGTGATTCATTTACTGCTCCATTTCCACCAAAGTAGATACCTGGGTTCATAAAACTGTCTGCTATGTAATAATTTCTGCAATATAAAACAAAAACCACCATTGTGGTAAATCCATTGCAAAACAGGATCCTGGGAAGTATTTATGAATCTTCTGCCAAACTGCTTAAATCATGACTTTGCCACAAGCATCATATGTTTATAATCTTGTTATGATATTGAGGCCTTATACAGCTGTTTTTTTAATAACACTTTTGCAGCCAGTTTAAAGCCATCTGGTGCACGCATTGCCAGGTATACGTGATTTTGTTGTTGTTGTGACTACACAGACACCCTCAGCACTCACATGGTATTTTCTCAGTGTATGATAGTACAGTTGAAGTTAAATCATGTCATTATTTATTTGTACATGGTGGTTTTCTATTTGTACATCTACATATGATGTTCCTGATAGCCACATATGAGAATTGCTGTTTTAGCTTGTTATGTCTTCACATTCAGATCCTGAAAATTATATAAAAATGTTGGATTGGTCACCAAATAAGCCAAAGATTGATATGCAGCTTTGGATCTCTTCTAATGTCATAACTTCTACTGTGCTTTTATAAAGCCTAAGTCTTTAACTATAATTCTAATAAGTACGTATAGGAACACAGGATTTTTTTCTTCTTACTTGGCAAAAAGCTTGCATTTGGAGATCATCTTATTAAAAGACCAATGATATATGGATTAAAAAGATTAGAGTTGAGGGTTTATCTCTATTTTGCCATTTATTAATTAAAGGCCATAATTTGCTTATAGTTTACTTTTTTAATACCATGTCATGATTGGATCACTGCAGTATGTAGAAGCTGCAATCAAAATCAAGGCTGCATTACCTTGAATTCTGAAAAACCACATAAAAAAAGGAAGCTTCTGCTTGGCAGTTGAAATAAAAAAAATCCTCAGGGACCAGGGAGGGAAAGAAGGGCCTTTCCTGACTGACTTAATTATTTTTCTATGGCAGAGTGACTTCTTCAAGGTCGTAGAAGAATTAAATTTCTGTATTGGTGAGCAGGTGGAAAAGAAAAACAGAGGATGTTTAATCTGCACTTTCATGTGCAGTTTTTTTTACTGATTTCCTAAGGAAATAAGTCTTCTGTGACCATGTTTGTGACTTTTCCTCACTTTTTTTTCTCCCCACCTATAAATTTTGGCCCAACTGATTAATAAAAACAAACTTGAAAGAGGAATGAAAGTCTTAAATAGGTTTGTCTTTCTATGAATTTTGTGGGAGCAGATGACAGGAGAAGGGAAGAAGAAATCATTTGAATGGTCTTGCTACAGTAAAGCTGCAGCTCGAGTTCACATTCACAAGACAGAACTACATATATTCCTAACAATGGAAAAACTTTTAGGATGTCAGATCAGCTCTCCTCCTATTTTGCTATAAGGCTCTGGAACACAATCACAGCTGTCCGTGCAACATACACTAGTTTATTTGACACCAACATGCAGTGAAATAAGAGGTGTTCTTGGGGAGAAGTCCAGGTGCGGAATGACGATACTTTTCTGCAGCTCCAGGACTTGCACCCTACAAGATAATGGAGACAAACTGACAGCTGGTATGCTATGGGGTGGTTGTTTCTTGGTGCAGATCATAGAGGCAGCATAGACATAATCAACGCAGAATTCACACTCTTTAAACAAAAGATGCTGATCACAGGAAATCTGGGCATATGTGTAGATGTGTCAGTTAGGGACATGTTTTATCGATGGAATTAGGGTTAATGGTTGGACTCAATCTTAAAGGTCCTTTCCAACCCAAATGATCCTATGATTCTGACTGTGGAACCATTTGTTTAATAATAATGCTGTTCATGAATACATATGGTAGGGAGAAGAAATTCCTTGAGGAGGGCCTTGGAAACCTTTCTCTTAAACTGTAAGTCACTGGATTGTTTCTTTTTAGGAAGGAATTGGTACATCTTGATTCTTTGATTTTATGCTAATTTTCCTTCATATGGTCTGTTTCTGTTAAGAACCTAGACTGTAGTTCTGCAGCGTGTCATGGTAAGCAGCATGTAGACCAGTGCCATGTGTTAAAGCTGGAAAGTTTCTTCACTTCTTTTTTTTCCTCTTGGTTTGAGGCAGCTCATAATAAATACTTTACCCCTACCTTTTTGTCTCACTTGCATGGTTAGGAATTGCTTTACTACTTGTGTATCCCTTGGTAGTGTTTAATATTAGTTAGACGTTTGGCCATCCATGCTTCCCTGAAATCTAATGTTGGTTTTCATTGACAGGGATTTCCCAGGTGCTCACATGCCTTTCTTTTGTATCTTCTCTCCAGATACACATCTTGAGTAATCACACCAGTGTTATGGTATAAGCTCTGCAGTTTAACTTCTCTAATTATGAGACTATTAGGCCACTGTCAAGACACTTGCTCAATTATATTGCAGAGAATTTGAACACAAGTCTCAAACATGGTTGCCTATTACGTTCATGTCATTTATCAATCCTTCTAAGGAATTCCATCTTGTTATTCCAGACCAAAGAGTTTTTCCGTATAGTGGGCAGAGTTTTCTACCTCAACATAAGCAATTTATGTCTGTTCTTTATTTTTTCTTCCTCATTGATGATTATACATCCTTATAAACATCAAACATATTCACTACCAGCTGAATTTTGTTACACTAAGTAGAACTCTTCTCAAATGATAGAATCTTAATTCCTCTGATCTTTCTCATAACCATTTCCACTCTTTTTTTTTTTTTTTTTTTAAGGAAGGTTAATTTAAATTGCTGGATAGAACTGCACATCAGATTCCTGAATAGATTTTGCCAGGGTTTTGTATTACAATACAACTACCCTTCCTGCTTCTGGAAATTCCACATGTAGTCTATGAAAGGTCATGCATCCTATGTCTGCTTCACGATGGTTGCTAACAAGCCTGCTGTGATTGCCTGGTTTTATTTGAAGGGTATTTTGGTGAGCTTTCCACTTCTTTGATAATGTTACTGAAGTTGCTTGTAGCTACTTTTTACTTGACTGGAGGCACTCAGGCTAGGCCGTACGGAATAAAAGCTTTTAGGCTCACCTCTGGGTATTAGGGATGGGACTTTATATTCCAGCTTTTTGGAAGAGGTGGAGTGTGTCGACAGTGTATGTAAGTCAAAGAGTGTCTGTCCTTTGCCCCAAATCTTTATCTATTTTAGCACTGTAAAGAGCTTAGTCTTAATGAAGTTGTGGGAAATTTACTTAAATCCATTCTAGACTGAGCACCATACGGCTTTTGACAGGCAGCAGTGCTGACTTCAGCAACTCCCGTCCTGCCCCTCTGGCCACAGCTTCAACTTTTGAGCAGGCCTGAAACAGTTTGGGGTTTTGGGGGGTTGTTTTGGTTTTTAAATTTAAGTCCACATTAATTCCATGCTCTACTTCAGTATTGCAGAAGTCAACGAGTGTCTGGGAAAGATGCAGGACGGGGGTGGGACCACGCAAAGCTCGTATCACCACTCTGAGAAGTGTCTGTTGAACCATTAACTTCAGTCATCACCACCTCTAATGGGGCTGCAGAGCTGTATGAAAGACACTACGTGAGGCTGCTTAAATGAATCCAAGTCCTTCAGTGGGAGCGTTTATATTTGGCTTAAGAGGTGTGAGCTGAAGCAACAGGCTTATGCTGAAACTCCTAATCCAGAGCAGGTATATTGAGTATAAAAATTTTCACGGTTGTTTTCTATCCTTACCTCAACGGTGAAATAAGCAAAAATGACACTATCCTAAATTAAAAGCATGTACGTCCCCATAGGTTATGTAGAGCGAGATGAAAGCCTCGGTATTATTTTTTGAGAGTAGCCGGACCTGCGAGTTCAGAGCTGCTGTACCGTAGCCTAGAACATCAAAACGAGAAAAATCCCATTTGCAAAGAGACGAAGCCTACTACAGATCGGGCAGTATTTGTACAACAAAATGGCTGTGGTTGCGGCTATAGGTGATCCACAGGAGCGCGGCTGGAAGGAGGGGAGCGGGGGAGCCCCAGCCCCGCTCTCCGGGTCCGGTTCGCGGCCGCGCCGGGGCGCGGAGGGGCCGTGCCGCAGCTGGCGAGAGCCCGTCCCGGGGACTTACTGCGGGGCGCTGCGAGACGCGGGGCGCGCGGCCCCGAGGCGCACACGGCCGGCGGCTGCGCCTCGGCGCGGGGCTCCTGGGCCGCGGGGCTCCTGG
>VYZR01086295.1:23171-36261 GCA_013400675.1 Oxylabes madagascariensis
TCTTGCTCTTCATAGACAATAAAGGGAATTTAAGTGTGCATTTAATTTAATTAAAAATAGATGCCATCACTGCAGATACGTCACAGCATTAAGTTAATCAATATGTACATTAATAGATGTACTCAGTACCCACAGGGTTTACAACAGGAGTCACCTCTTGTTAAAAAGACATCCATAGCACACAGGAATTATGTTTTAAGTGTATTTTTTCTCTGCATTGACTTTAGAGACATTTTTAAAATAATTTCATTATCAATATCTACACTATGTATGTCCAAACCTCGGTGAGGTGAATGTTGCTTTTCAGGACTACAGACCTTGATGTCATCACTGTAAAAGTCCATATTTGATCAAAGTATTTCACTTAGGACAGCTTTTAAACAATTCTCTTACTTTAGAGAGGCGGGACNAAAGAGGTTGAGCGGTTCAGACTTTAGCATTCTCCTTAATAAATATGGACGCGCAATGAAAAAACAAAAGCATGATTCCTTCAAATACTGGTCAAATTAGACAACCTTCCTACTTAGTGTTTCTTTTACCATAAAGTTCTAATTTCTTTGTTGAGACTTTAGCATTCTCCTTAATAAATATGGACGCACAATGAAAAAACAAAAGCATGATTCCTTCAAATACTGGTCAAATTAGACAACCTTCCTACTTAGTGTTTCTTTTACCATAAAGTTCTAATTTCTTTATTCAATAGAGGAGTGAGGGAGAGCAGAGAGCACCATTATTTGTTTGTACTAACACTTAATGGCAAGTCCACATTCGTAGCCATGCCACTGGAGAAAGACTTATGTTTGAAGTGATTTTAAGGAAAATAACAGCTGGAAACAGAATGTCTCAACAAAGCCTCAACAAAAATTGATATTCAAATGGCTTTTGAATTCCCTGTGGGAATGTGAGCAAGGTTTTTGCTTGACCTTTGGGAGAACATTATCTTCCAAACAGCCACTTGAACAATTATTGTCCTCAGAACTTCCAGATCCACCCCCCGCCCCCAAGTTTCTTGCCTGTCTGAAAGAGTGGGGGAAGAAAAGAGGATTAATATCTTTGGCTATTACCTGAGAATTCCACTGTATCCTTTAGGATTTTCATTCCCTGTTACACATAAACTTACACATCTCACGGGACCTGCTTTAAGTCTTCTCTCTTCCCAATGTTGTTGAAAAAAAGCAATTTATCATCATCCATACAGGCATTAATGTCTCTCAAGCTTTTTCTTATAATGAAAATCTTTTTTTCCTCTTTATTGATCTTAATAATCTATAAACTTCCAACTATGTTATTTAATGCAATTTCTTGCCCACTTTTATGACAATATTGAAGACAACACCTCAAGTAAGTTGATGATGGCATTATATTTCCAGATCCTACAAACTAATTGTGTGCTTAATCAGGTACGATTAATGCCAGAAAACTGATAATAAAAAATAACTTCCTCTGCCTCTTCCCCTAAATTAATCTCCCAAGAGTGCAGTGAGACAGAACATATTAATAGACAATTCTATTCTGACTTTTAGATCAAAACAACATTTATCCTTTTGTTGTTGTTGTTGTCATTAAGTCTGAATATAAATGATAGAAGATATGGAGAGAGGATACTTTTTCGTCCCGTTTATTACCTTTATTTCAACTTTTTTTAATTCCGTGACTAGTTTAAGACACTTACATTCTTTACATCCCTTTTTTACAGAGATAACATTATTCTATAATTTCCACCTCAATGTTTCTGTTCCTTTTTATTAACCTGATTGCATGTCCATAGAGAGAAAGGACTAGAAAGGACTCCAAAAGCTCTTTTACACTGGCTTACTCCTGTGTAGATGGCTTTTTTTTTAGAGATCATCAAAGCTGGACACTCTGAATGCTCTTCATCACCTTGTTCCGATGTTGTTCCTCTCTTTTCAAAAGATTTTGGTCAATGTCTAGTTTTATAACCCACAAGAGCAGTGTTGTCTGGTTTGTGGGGTCTTCCACCAAGACCTGAGGTTTGGTGTCCATCAGATTTATGGCTCAGGTGTGTTTAGTGCTGTCTCCAGGCAAGAGTTGGGATGAATTTATCCCCAGTTTATCCCCAATGTGGGGCCCAAAGTCTGACTGAGAGACACCAGCACTGCACTCATGTCCCATTCCCAGACCACTACTGGAGGTAATTGTGCTCACAAAATTCTTGAAAGTGTGTTAGTTAAATCTTCAGTGCTGCTGAAACCAGCACATCGTTTTGGGTTATCACTGAGCATGTATTAGCAAATTCAAATCTGTCCGCAATGTACCAAATGGATAAAAGCAGAGAGGACATTTGAGTTTTAACAAAGATGCAGCTCTTTGAAAAATCTTTACGGCTTTTTACTTTCCTTTGTCCTCCATCTGCCTTCTTCACTTACCTAAATGTAATCAATAATATTCTTCCCCTCTGAAAATGTCCTGGAAGCTTTTTAGGTCACTTTGTTTTTAATAAAGCACTGGCCTTGTTTTCAGATCAACATTTGCTTTCTCTTTGCTCTTTTTTTTTTTCTCTTTTTTTGCTGCTCAATCAGGCAGTGATGCTCACCAGGACACGCACAAGTCTTGGCTGGCCCCTGCTTTGGGGGAATTTCACCTGTTAAGTGCTCACATATAAAACATTCATTTCCAGCCTTTTTTTTAATACCTACTGAGCCTAATTTCCCTCTGAAACCTCTTTATTCTGAAGCAGTGAGGTAGTTAAACAGTGGAATTGCACTTAGGTTTTCAGCAGTATAACTTGAAACCAAAATCAAACCTTCAGGAATAGTTGTGAGTACAAGAACTTGCAGGGGGGTTAACTTTTATTTATGTGGCTGTTGGTTTTTGAGCTTTATTTGTGTAGTTGTTTTGGAATTTTTTTTACTGTGCAGAAAAATATTCACACACACACACAAATCAACAAAAACCAAGTGATTTCAAACACTCCACTGGGATTAAGCATTTGGGTGAGAAGTTTATAATTGTACCACGGTAGCAGTCTGAATCCCTTAGCAAGATTCCTCTCATTTTTTGGCATGGTGGGAGAAATTTCTGCTTATAATAATGCAAATTAAAATAGCAGCAGAGAGCATTAAGCATAATTAATGTGCCATTACTGTAGCAGTGTGAAGAAGGGGCAGCAAACTGCAGTGTGTGTGCAAACAGTCTTTGGGAACAAATAGGAACGTTGCATATTTGTTTGTATAATTACGCGGTGTACGTATTCCCAAAAGTCTGTCAGCAAAATATTCTCTGTGCTTTCTTCTTTTAATTGAGGTGCAGGTTGCTAATTGCAAGGCTGCATTAAAGTTCTTTCCCTCTGTTGTGACAGGAGACTGGCTCGTTCCACCCTGCTGCTGATCCCTTTGTTTGGAATTCACTACACGGTGTTTGCCTTTTCTCCTGAGAATGTCAGTAAGCGGGAGAGGCTGGTGTTTGAATTGGGACTGGGATCCTTCCAGGTGATTATACACTGAATTCAGCTCTCCTTAGAACCAAATCTCTATTCTTTGAGGCTACTTTGCATGCACAGCTCTCAGAGTGTGTCTCTGCTCATTTATGTGTATGTTTTGTATGCTAGGATTTTGGGGTTGTTGGTTTGCTTGTTGTTGTTGTTTTTAACTCCAGCTATTTTCTGTCATTCCTTCAGGATTTTAATTACTTTTTTTTTTTTCTCTCTCATTTCCCCAGGGTTTTGTTGTTGCTGTTCTCTACTGCTTCTTGAATGGGGAGGTAAGACTTTTAATATTTAACGTCCCTCACCTGTCATCCACATCCCATTTTCTTGTGTGAGTAACTGCTGTTCCAACTGTCCATTCTAACTCATCATCTACCATAATCCCTGATACTTTAGTCTGAATCTCACAATTCTCAGAAAAAAAACCCAAATAAATAAAAAAGAAAAACTGATTTGTGACGTCTTTATCAAACCAAAACATTGGCCTTACCAGAGACGTTGGCTCAGATTAAGGCTTCCTGACAGGGGCAGGATATGGACAGGTCTCTTTTGAAATGTCATCCCAGGTGCAGAATTTTTCACAATGGTTTTGTTGAACTTTGCCCTGTTCTTGCCAGCTCACTCTCCCAGCCTGTTCAGCTCTCTCCAAGAGGTGATAGATGTCCCTATCACCACCCGGTTTGGAGCCATCAGCCAAACTGGTGATGATGTTTTCAATCCCATCACCAAGATTGTGATGAAGACGGTGAGGGCCTGGGACAGGTTACCAGAGAAGCTGTGACTGTCCCAGCCCTGGAGGTTTCCAAGGCCAGGTTGGATGGGTCTTGGAGCAAGCTGGGATAGTGGAAGGTGTCCTTGCATGTGGCAGGGTTTGGAAGGAGGTGACCTTTAAGGTCTCTTCCAACCCAAACCATTCCACGCTCTATGTGGAACAGTGTGGGGTCCAATATCAATACCTGGAGGACACCATTAATGATAAGATGCCAGGCTAAATAAAAACCATTGTTCACCTCTCAGTGTGCTCTCCTTCCCCTCTTGCAGATCATCCCCCCGCTCTAAATCTTGCCAGCTTTCCCAGGAAAAAGCTGAGGGAAACAGTGTCAAACCCTTCACTAAAGCCCGAGTTTTGGTGGGTCCTTGGCCTCTTTCGCTGGCACCACCCAACTCAGGAGAGCTTCTCTCCTGAGCCCTGCCACCTTCAGCCCTACACACCCACAGCCCAAGGGTGTCACATGCCCACAGCCATCCCCCGGACACCCCCTGGGCCCTGCAAGCCTCACACTCCTCTCAGCACATGGCAACCGCTGCTGCCGCTGGCCACATTTGTGGGTTTTTTCTGGTTCTCCTGTTCCAGTCTGCATTTCCCTGCCTGTTTATGTGACTGAATATCTGAGGTAATTGTTTTCTGAATTGATGGAAATGGGTTCCCTGCCTTAAGAGGAACATGGGACATCTAGAGTTCATCCGTTCTCTCCTCTGTTGCTACACATCTCTTGTGCGGCCCAACAGTTGGAGTCTTTTCCTAAAATCACCTTCTTTTCTGCTTTTCAAGGGGACTAAGTGCAGGTATAGCCTGGCATTGCTGATCTCTGGTACAAAAAGGTCCCGAACTCCTTAATCCAAGTGATTTCTTCCCAGATGAATCACAACAATCTCCAAGCTCCTCAAACAAACTTATGGGTCAGGTCATCTTTGCTCATGGGCATAGTCAAGGTCTCCTGAAGCCCCTTGGAAGGAGTGTGGGGGGGTGGTTCTTAGCCAAACCAACACAACCGGGTTAATTAAAGCCATTTTCCCAGTCAAGATATCAGAAAATGGTAATTAGAGAATGTCTTGTCCCTCCACTAAATTTCCTACAGTACAAAAATATTTGGAATATCACCCTCTTCCAGATGCAAACACTATTCCCTTTTTACAGAGATAATGTAACTCCATACTCTGTCTGATCTATAAATATCTATGCTTTAACCAAAATAGGAATTTGGAGGTCCTAGAAGGAGAATGTAAGTTTTCCAGTTGGATTTTTCCTCGTCATTTTTGTCCACACAGTTGAAGCCCTTGTTTAGCATTTTGACTTCCACTGATCCATTTTGACAATATTAATCCAATAAAATCTAGCAATTACTGTTACAGACAAGACAGACATCTTTGACACAGAAGCCTATGGGAGATTGGAAAAATATATTGGACAAACATCTCTACGTATTTCCTTGTTCTTACACTATTCCATTCAGAAATATGATATAGGAATGAGGAATCAAGTAAAAGCTGGTCTGAGCTACTACGATCTCTCTTATATTAAATCTTTACTACTTTATATAATTATAGACTTGTGCACACCCCAGCAATGTTGCCAGGAATGTGGAATGAGTGAAAAGTAGAAAAGCTGTGAAATTATTTACTTCTTGCCTAATTGAACTTCTGACCCTGGAATGTTTTACTCTTGGCGATTAATTGTGGGTGACCATAAAAAAAAAAAAAACAACTCTTGAAAAAAGGAGGGTGGCACAGATGTACATTAATCCCAGAGCTGCTCTGCTTGGAGAGGATCTGAAAGGAGGAGGCAAAGTTTTCTGTAGACATCCATCCATTAATGGCAGGTGAGAGAAGCTGTCTCTGAGGACAGGTGTTTCAGTATTATCCAGTACTTTTTGATTGCTGGTTTCTTTGGCTCCTTATTGTATCTTTGGTACTGGCCATTGATGAAAACAGGCAATTTTTTTCCTCCAGGTGCTGTCGATCAGGTCTTCCATGCACCTCTGGGCTGATGCTAAATTATCTGAAGTCAGACACTGAACCTGGGCTGAGCTTTAGTTCCCCACTCTATGCCCAGACCTCTTCCAGCCATGGAGAAGTAACTCCAGATTTTGCTGAAATGAGGAGTTTAATATTAACCTTAAAAATAGTTCTGTGGAATTGTGGGGTTTTTTCTAATCTTGATAATTTGTCAGCATGTCCTCGAGCGGCTAAGTACATAAAAAATGACCTTTTGAAGTTTCTCCCTAAAGGTGCAATCAGAAATAAAGAGAAAATGGAGGAGCTGGAAAGTCAACCGGTATTTAGCTCAAAAAGCAAAGGAAAAGTGTAAATATCTGTTTTTAACAGTCACTGTAAATACCCAGCTGTACTCAAGGCCATCAATGGAGAATGTTTAAAAGATAAACAAGAGGCCAATCCCACCCACTCAACTATTCCCATTTCAGAGCATCTGCGAGTAATCCGTGTCTGTCCAAAGTAACAAGTGATTGCTGTGCAGTTGTGATCCTTGGTTGCCAAACTGATCCTAGTCTGTGAATGGACATGACCGTTGTCATTTTTCCACTTGGTTTCCATTTCGGGTTGGATTTGCCTATTTTTTTTTATTTTTTTTTCCCCTAGTCCAACATGTCTTAGCCTGTCCCTGTCTTTTGGCACGTGAATTTCCGCAGTGTTTCTCTTTGGAGTCTTAGGATGGAGCTGACGTGCTTGTGTTGATCAATCCAGCTGATTCAGGAGGATCTCCAGAAAATTAAGTCCGTGGCTGGATTCAGTCAGACATTCCCGATGGATCTAAAGGAACAGCTGTGCCAACGTGAAACTGCACATCAGTGCAGGAACTTCAGGCGAGAGCAGTGGGATCTGCTGTGCTTTTCCGTTCCCAGGGACACTCCCAGGAATGCTTTCTGTTCTAGCTAAGCTGTGAATTTTCTAAAAGGGCCGTGCAGTTGAGATATAGCTCTATTTTTGGCATCGATTGNTTTGCTGTGGATTTCAAACATCGCCATCCTTCTCTAGCGAGCAGCGGAGTGAACGGGGGGACACAACTCTCCATTCTGAGCAAGAGCAGCTCTCAGATTCGGATGTCCAGCATAAATGCGGAGAACCTGGCCACATGAGCAGCTGAGGAGAGCAAAGCAACCAACGAGCAAACCAAAAACCATCCCTTGAAAAAGAAAAAAAATGAAATAATAGTTCTGGTGGTGGTGCAGGTCTCTCTTCCTTTCCCTTTCCCTTTCCCTTNGACCGTTGTCATTTTTCCACTTGGTTTCCATTTCGGGTTGGATTTGCCTATTTTTTTTTATTTTTTTTTCCCCTAGTCCAACATGTCTTAGCCTGTCCCTGTCTTTTGGCACGTGAATTTCCGCAGTGTTTCTCTTTGGAGTCTTAGGATGGAGCTGACGTGCTTGTGTTGATCAATCCAGCTGATTCAGGAGGATCTCCAGAAAATTAAGTCCGTGGCTGGATTCAGTCAGACATTCCCGATGGATCTAAAGGAACAGCTGTGCCAACGTGAAACTGCACATCAGTGCAGGAACTTCAGGCGAGAGCAGTGGGATCTGCTGTGCTTTTCCGTTCCCAGGGACACTCCCAGGAATGCTTTCTGTTCTAGCTAAGCTGTGAATTTTCTAAAAGGGCCGTGCAGTTGAGATATAGCTCTATTTTTGGCATCGATTGATAAGATTGATCATTTGGACTCTTTGAATAACACAAATGACTGTCCCTTCCCTCCCGCCTTGAGAGCAAGAGTCGGTTGCAGGGTGGCCTTTCCCTCTGGATGACCGTGAACCCTCTGCTCCAGTGGCCAGACGTGGCGTTGGTGGCTTGGGGCAGTGCTGTCACACAGAGTGCCGTGCCTTTGCGACCTGGTTGATTTCTGTGTGCTGACTCTTCCCTGCCAGAGCAAAGAGGCACGAGAAGGACCTGGCAGGATCACCCTGGAAGGTCAAAAATCACCCGCATTTGGTGAGGGAAAAAACAACAGAACTGAACCCTGAGATGGCACGGAAGGAAAGGATAAAGACTTTGGATGACTTCCCATGCCTGGCAGTTCTCTCTCTCTTGGAATATTCTGTTTGTTTCACCACCAATGGTCTTACTGCTTTTCTTGGAGAGGAACTCGAATGTTCTTTCGACCTTTGCCTTGTAGTTAAAGCCACGACTGCTACAAATCTACTTCAACCCAATGTCGATGATGTCAATTCTTGAGAGTCTTTATACAGCGCAACAAAAAAAGGCTTCGAGAGCCGCCCTAGCGCTCCCTTCATCTTGGATTTATGAATTTATGAACTGAGAAATATATATATATATCAAATATATATATATGTGCGTGTATGTGTATGCATATATTACAAACAAAGATGAAAATGGCATTTTAAATGTGAAGTTTTGAACTGAAACTAATAGTAACCAGGAAATTCAAAATTCAGGCTTGTTCTTTGGTGTTAGTTGACATGATCATAAACTAAAAACAGAGAAAAAAAAAGTGGAATACTCGGAATTTTAGTGTCAGCTGAGTGTGAGCTTTTAATTTCACTGGTTTTCGTTAGTTTAAGTAAAAAAAGAAAAAGGTTTTGATGTCATTTTAAGCAAAGATTTTTTAAAGATAATCCTAATTTACTTATTTTTAAAAGAAGAAGAACAGAAAGGTCTCAGAAAGTTGTGAAAGAAATATTAATTTTAATAATACTTAACACTTATATAATCCTTTATGGGAATAATCTGCTCTTGGCTGGAGCCATCTAAATGAATGTAAATTTAATTCAAAACAGACAGAAATGTTGTTTGAGGTCATATTGGTAGAGGATCATGCTCTTAAGAGATGGGGACAGCCCTGCCATGTGAAATCTGCCGTGGCACAGACGACCAGCAAAACAGTTGAAACCAGTTCCATTTTACTCCAGGTTCATCAATGGGATTTATATGATCCAAACACCTTTTTTTTCCAAAGTCTACAGCACTGATTTGCTGCTCTGAGAGCAGGATTTGTTCCCCTCTTCCCAAATCTCTGCAAAAGTCAAAGTGTTTTTAACCGATAGATTGGCTCTTCATCTCTCTTCAGATGCTTCTTGAAGCCATTTTAGAAAGTTTCCCCAGGAACCAGGTACTTTGCTGTCCAGACAGAGTTGGGGAAAGGCAGATTTATCAGGTAAATGCATACTTGGACAATTTTCTGTAGGATGGGCTTTCACAAGGATTATATTGCCAACACTGTAAATGTATTATTTTTAAAAAACCAAAAGCTATTTTTTGCATGAATGGCTACTAGCCAGTTTTCAATCATTAATAAATTAGAATTGTGGAGAAAAAGATGTCAAATAACTGCCTCTAGCTGGAGAGTTTTTCTTGTTTCAGTCCAGAGCAAGAAGGTGTTTGGATCTTTATTTTTTGATTTATTTTTTTGCTGTTGTTGAGCTTTCTCTGACCTTACTTCTGGATTTTGTTGTTTTCCTGGCCATCCTACAGTGCTCTGCAGTTTGAGTTGGTGGATCTCAGTCCAGTGCCTTGTGGGCAAATGCCCACATCACCAAAACCACCCTCCGACCCTGCACACTGGAGACCAGGTCCTCAGCTAAACTAAAATCAGTCCAGAAAACTGCTGTTATTGTTTGAATAAACTCACTTCACCTGGAATTGGGATTTGGCCTCAGCATTTTGTTATTACCATTGATTTTTGGTGGTCCCAGCTAGAGAGTCCAAGGATTGAAAAGTTTTGAAAAGTTGGATTTGCTCCTTAATTCCTTGAGCCAGTACTCAGGAGTTTGGAGAAGAATGAAGGGGAAATTTCTACTGTTTCAGACATTGTATTTCTTGTTCAGTAGAAAAGCTGAATCTGTTCACCAGCACTGAATTTACCAGAAGAAATGGGATCTTCAACATATTAAATATAAAATATGTTATTTAAAAAAAAAAAAAAAAAGAGAGAAAAAGAGAAGCAAAACCTTCNTTTAAAAAAAAAAAAAAGAGAGAAAAAGAGAAGCAAAACCTTCTATTATGATTTTATTTCTCTGAATAAAAAGGTTGATGCACGGGCAGATTTGGCTTTTCCTGAGTCACTGGAACAAGTTTCCCAGTGTCCCTGGAACTTTCCCTGAGTCACTGGAACTTTCCCAGTTTCCCAGTTGTGGGATCCAGACTCTGATGCCATGGCACAAATGAGCTCTCCACAAATCTCTCTGTTGAATGTAAGCTGCAGGTGCTGGCCAGGCGTGGCCACCCCACTGTGGCTGTTTTTTCCATTTGTTTCAGGAGGGAAGAATCCAACAGGCAGTTTGCTTCTCTGTGTGTGTAAATACCAACTGAGTGTAACAGTGCTTTGTTTGATATTTCACTGTGAAATATATTTTGGAGCTAGAAAGGCTGTGTTATTAAAAACAGTACACAATTAAAACAAAGCAAAAATGAAACAAAAAAAAAAACACCAACAAGTGTGCAGTGCTCCTTGAGCCATTTTTTCTACCATGTCCATAATGTATTCCCTGTCTAATTTTCTTATTTTGCTTTTATAAATGTACAAAAACTTTCTGTGCTGCAGGTTTTGTGACTATTTACTGTATGTAACCACTGTTTTGATTATTGATTTGTCAGTGTGGAGTGCTGGTACTGCAGGACAGTTCACATCCCAAAAATGAAAGCTAGATTGTAAAGGACGAGGCTGTTTCATTGCTGCAGGGTGGTGTCAGCTCCTTTTACTTTCACTTCCAGAATTTCTGGAACACAGAGCCCAGAGAAAGAACCTTAAATGCTTAGTTCTGGGGAGTTCTGAATCATAGAGGAAAAACACCCAAATTCCTCTGTGTCGTTTAAGTATTTGCATTTGAAAACCAGGTGTTAAAACGGAATGGTGGGAGAAGGGATAGAGGTAGGTGAGTCCGGAGGAAAATGCAGTTTGGAAGTTCAATCCAGACACTTTATTGGGTGTTTGGCTCCTCCCTCTCAGCATCTGTCTCTCATTGCACCTTAAGGACAGTGCCCTGCAGTGACAAGGCTAAATAACAACCAGAAGTGGGCAAGAGCTGATAATTTGAGTTTACCTTTGCAAAGAATTCTCTCCCTGGACTCTCTCCATCATCAATGGCAAGGGTGAGATACCTTCCAGAAGAGAATGAAGTTCACAGAATCAGCAACCAAGGCTGGAGGTGACCCTGAATGAGAACTTTGGCCCAACCTTTCATGAGAAAGGGAGCCAAGATGAGTTTATCCAACACCCTGTCCAGTCACCTCTTGAAAACCTGCTCTGACAGGGACCACACCACGCTTCTGGGGAGGTTGTTCCCATGAATGGCTGTTCTCACTCTAAAAAAATTTCTTTCTTAGATCAAGCTGATCCCTCTCCTGGTGCAGCTTGTCACCCTTGTATTCGCCATGTGGATCCTTGTGAAGAGGAGAGCCTTCATCCTCTTTCTGACCTCTCCTTTAGTATTGGAATAGTTTGGTGAGATCACCACTGAGGCTTTTTTCCCCAGGGAAAAATTCCTTCAGTTTTTCTTCACTGCCCCCATTGTCCATCCCTTTGATGATCTTTGTGGTCCTCCTTTTGACCTTCTCCAGTCTGGCCACTTCTTTCTTGCATTTTGGGCACCAGGAGGGGACACAAGGTAGAGTTTCTTGGACTCAGGCTAAAAACCTGGCCATGAGACTCCAATCCTCCTCAGCAGTAACAGAAGGATTAGTTGCCAGAATTTGCCTTGCCCATGTATTATAAAATTGTGGCTTTTCATAATATTTACATGTCAAAGGTGGATGAAATTCCACTTCTGAATAGCA
Organism: Oxylabes madagascariensis; assembly: GCA_013400675.1. Classification (NCBI taxonomy): domain Eukaryota; kingdom Metazoa; phylum Chordata; class Aves; order Passeriformes; family Timaliidae; genus Oxylabes; species Oxylabes madagascariensis. The sequence continues at coordinate 35,140 of VYZR01086295.1, forward strand.
GGATAGATCCAGTGCTTGCACATGAAGGGACCTCTGGTCAGCTCAAAAATTCAGGTGTTTTTTTGTTTTTTTTCAAAAGTCCTATGGACAAAATAAACTACTAACTAAAAATAGGCAAAGCCAAAATGATCAAGAACAAAACATATTCACTCAATATGAAGGGAGCTCTTTAATTGCCATTATTTTCATATTATTTTACTCCCGTTCCTAAGCTGACCACGTCTCCTTTTAAAATTCAGCACTGTTGTTTCAGCACCTTCTCTTCCCACTGGAAATTTACTGTAAAACTTGTTTGCCAGTTAAAAATCTTTAGCTGAACCTGGAGTTGAAATAACTCCTGGCTCACTTGAATTCCTTGTCATACCGATCTTGCCTCCAGTTTTCTCCTCTTTTCCTAGATATAAACAGCTTTATTTCAGATGAAGTCTAGTTTGTCTTTGATCATACAGCTGCAAGATAAGACTAAAAATAATCATGCTATTAAGCTGCATTTCTCTCAGCTCTAATCCAAATTTGGGCAAAACAACTGCAAAGAACCAAATACAGACAGAGATGGATCCATTAAGAATAGCAGGAAAATTACCTGGAAGCAGCAGGCCAAGCATCCTGGGGGGAAAAGGAAATAAAAAAGGAACAATAAAAATTGAGAGAAAGATTTCCAGTTCTTCAAAGTGTATAAATGAGATCTGGGGGTTGAGCAATTTTTGTTCAGCCAAACCTAAAAGGAAAATAACTCCAGTATTTTGCTTTTCTGTTTTCAGTTACAATCTTGCAAGGGGAGCTTTTCCAGTCAAATGGACAGGACACACATTCAGTCAAAATACTGCAGGAAATCATCATTGAAATAGATTAGAAAACACTGATGGTGTCAGTTTGGGAGGTTTCAGTGCTTTTGCCTGACACTACTACTAAGTCTCTTCTAAATCTGGGCTGTGAACCACATAAATATCCAACTTTACACTATTTTTCCAGCCCAGTCCTGACAGAAATTGGATATCAAAATTTCAGAGTAAAAAAAAAAAAAAAATTGCTCACAGTGACTTTAGCAAACAGTAGCTACAAAAAGAAATGAAAACCCCATTAATTTGCTTTAATTGGTTTTATTCGCCTTGGTATTTGAAC
>VYZR01086295.1:39942-50381 GCA_013400675.1 Oxylabes madagascariensis
ATACAAAGTCAGTTTGGTAAAATACAAAGTGCAGTGTGCTTTGATGGAAAAATGGACACACAGTTAGTGAAATTGAGGTCAGAGACATGTCAGGGACCCAGGAATTGGGAAGGACAGAGCAGATATATTTTCATTTTTGCTACATTTCAAATCTCTGTAAATGCCCCTCACATGGATTTCCACTGTGACCTGAGGCAGCCTCAGCCCGTTGTTTTTTTTTTGGGCTGGATAATGGGGCACAGGGCCCTTCCCACCATGTGCAGAATGGCTACACCAGTCAGTGGCTCCCTAATCATGGAAATCAAATCAAAAAGCAAATGTAGAACAGGGAATCTGGAAAAACTCTGATTTCTAGATGTTTTATGTAGCCTAAGTGATTTTTCTTTTTCTTAGGTAGGGAAAGAAAAGGCACCTCCAAAAGTATTTCAGTCACTACAAGCCCTATATAAATATCCACTATTTCAAAGACAAAACACCACACTAGCGCACATTTACTCCAAATCCCAGACCTGATCTCAATGAGGAAAACTTCATTTAGTAGGTGTGTCAACACTCTACCTTGAATTCAGTTGTATTTTCTGCAACTGAACAAGCCCTCCTCAGATACTCAAATTATCCTTGCTCTGGGTGCATTAGGCAGCCTCAGGGAAGTTCTCAATGTGCAAAACAGGTAAAGCTGCCTGCTGGAAGGATTTCTTTTAATCTGGAGCCCAATCAAACTTTCTAAAGAAAACATTATCAGAGTTAGAAATCTACTCTCAGTTAGAAATTTCAGTTACCTGAACAAGCTGTCTTTGCTGCAACACCATAAAAAACAGCTGAAAAAGTAGGTTTTAATTTCTTTCGGGGTGTCATGTAGCTTGTAAAGGGATTTAAAAAGAATTCTTGGCGAGTTAAACTCTGTAGAAGACGTCGGGGGATTAGAGGAGGAGAAAGCGGGTGATGTAATTTAATGATCTCTTGCAGCTGCCCTTTGGGAGTGGTTTAAAACTCACTCGGGAGAGGTTTGGGAGCGCTGCCTGGTTTTTTTTTGGGCTGCACACATCCAGCTCCAGGAGGTGGCAGTGGCTCCACACGGAACACAGAGCACAGCTGTGGAACACTTTGCTGCCTTCTCAGATCTTCTGAGAAGCAAAGGATGCCTGCCTGAAGCGTTCAAACTCATAAACACACCCACGCGGACTCAGGTGTGTCACCCAAAAGGCATCAGGATTCTTTTCACAGCCCAAAGCAAATATTTATCCAAGAAATCTTAGCACTCTCCAGGGTTATTAACCTTTTATTTTATAAAGCCTCAACTGAAATATCCAAACTGACACAAATTAAATGTACGAACTCAGGTGAAATATCCAAACTGACACAAACTAAATGTACAAACTCACAACAGCTGTAATTGCCACTTGCATTTTGTAGATGTACATCATACATTTTCTATACAAGTTCTCATTACTATGCTCAGCAACAAAACACAGGAACTGAGATTACTTTTACAAATAAAGCTGCTAAGAAAGAATAGACAAAATTACTCCTTACACAAACAATCTGACATTGTTACAGATGGGTTAAATGCCTAATTAATAAATAACTTATTTGAATCATTTTTATAGAAGCCTGGACAATTAATCCCTGCTCTAATAGAACAAGAGATGGAGCACCTAAAATCAGCAAAGACATTTCCAGGAATCAGATGTGTTGGTCTAAATATTTAACCAAAAGCAGAGCAAACTGAGGGACTGGAATACTGGTTTTTTAAAGCTGAGTTGATACTGGAACTCAGAGAGTGAGTGAATGGCTGTGTTCTCCAAGCCTGATGCAGGTTCTCCTGGGAATGCTCCTGTCTTGACCCATCTCGTGCACCTCCTGTGCCTTTTCCTTGCTTTTGGAGAAGTTGAGGTGGAATCCAGCTCAGTCCTGAAGAGGAGGCTCACTCAAAGGATGGTGCAGGTGCAGCTTTGGCTCACTCTGTTTCAGCAGCCCTCACAGCTGGGTGTGCATCCTGATCCCTGAAACCATGACATCCCCACATCTTTTTTGGCCCTTGGTAGCTTTGTTGACTTTANAGGCCTGCTCATGGAATCAGGACTTCTGTTCAAACACTTCCTTTCCTAGTTTTAGAACACTGGTGGAATTGGGTGTTTCACTGATTGATCTTCAAGGTTCTGAACATCTGCCCCACAAAAAAAAAACAAACATCTGGGCACTAAGTTTAGGTCTGTAAGTGATTCTGAGCACAAGACAGCCCAACTGGCACCTGGCATTGGGTTTGTTCTGATTTATTACTTCACACATCATCTGCCTAATATTCCACTGCTCCATATTTTCCTTTGGACAAGAAAGGGTTTGGGATCCTCTGGCCTAATTTAATCTCTGTTCAACAGGCTTAGAGAAGAAAAAAAACCCAATCAAGCAGGTGTTTTGTGTCATTTGTTTGTGTCACTGAAAACAGTTTTAAAGCAGATTACTGTTCTGTAGGTAAGTGCTTGTCAGGTTCCTGTGCTTGATTTCCATTAGATTGTCCCAAGACATCTCAAAAGAAGAGGTAAAACATCAGAAATCATTATGGCAAAGCTTGGCCAGCAAATAACCTTTCCAAATGACGGTTAGGAATCGTGGTCTTGGAAACTGGAAATTTGGGGAAATGTTAACAAGACATGCTGGGCCTGGGCGGAGCTAATGTAGGCGTGGGTTTTTTTGTTTGATTTTTTGTTAATTTTGTTTGTTTGTTTGTTTGTTAACTTATTGATTCACTCTAGCTTAAAGTCTGGCTTTTCACAACAAAACAAGGGTGTTTAATGCTTCAGGAGGGAGAGAGAACCAGGGTTGTGATGCAGATCTGCACCAGGCGAGAAAAGCAGCCCCTGTTTCAGGACAAGGAATTTACAGGGGGCTCCTGACACTGTGGGAAGCCACGAAGGATCCAGTTGGGTGGAACATTGCAGTGTCACAGCAGCTCGTCCTGCTGGGAGCCCTCAGACGGTGGTGACACCATCCTGGAGCACAGAGGTTCTCCTTTTGGGGCTGATTTTGTCCAGCAGGGATAACTGGGTGACGTAGTTGACCGGGCTGGTTTCTCTGGACAGAGCCCCGTGTTTGTGGGTGAAGGTCAGGTATTCCTGGTGCTGCCACTTGCACAGTTGTTTCTTCAGCTCAGTCTGAACCTGCAGGAAGTTGCAAACAAAGAGAAAATTAGGACTTAATGAACACTGGAGGTAAAATATGCCAAAAAGTCTTCCTGAGTACTTAGCCCATGTAAGTCAGGATTAAACCTCAACACATTTTTAGAAGAACTTGAACTCTGTCCTTATTCCTTTTGAAAAGAAACAGATTTAATTTCGATTATTCAGAGGATGGCATGCAGAAGTATATTTGGACATCAGGGCAAGGCACTGGCAATATTTGTCATTTTGGTGACCCTTATTCTGCCTTAATTTTCCCTGTTAACCACACAGAGACACAGGCAACCCCTGAGTACAACTTCATGGATGGGTCTCTGGATCTTCCAAGAACCGAATAAATAAAAGAGAGATTTCCTCCACCAATCCAGCATTCCAGCTCTATCCCAGCAAACTCAAGGTCCCCCAGCACTCCTCAGTTTCATCCATTCTCACAACACCTTGCCTGGCAGCAGCACAGTCTCTCGCATTGTCACAGATACTCAAAACTGCAGAAACACACACACACACAGAAAATAATAATTAGTTCTTAGGATTGCAGGGAACCACAACAGATGCACTGCCAAGTGGTAATGAGCGGCCAAGCTGCTGCAGGAGCAGTTATCCCTAAGAAACATGGAAAAAAGCCAACCCAGATTCATCCTGGGCCAGAGATCACGCTCTGCCTGTCCCGTTTTCAACACCTACTGGATTTCTGTGTTGTGAGGTGCAATATGCAAGCTATTAAAAGGCTGTTGAAGCAATTAAAAGGCTGCTGGCAGACTAAAAGGAGTCTGTGATACAGAAGGCAGGTTGGAAGCAGAGCTTTCTGTATTCACAGCCAAGCCTTGAAGGGACTCTCTCAGAATTGCCACTATAAATGGTTCTCCTAAGTAACAAACATATTTTAGGAGTTACTCATCCTTGGGTAGGGTTATTTGCACCTTGCACCTCCATTTAGCCATTCTTGTGAGATGCTGGAACGTGCCCAGTGAAGGGGACCATTTTTAAAGGGTCAATGTTTCAAAGTTTATTTTGCGTCCTTCTGTCAGAACTGTGTGGATACAAATAAAGTCAACAAAGCTACCAAGGGACAAAAAAGTGAAGGGCAATGGAGCTGGTGAAGGGATTGGAGGGTGAGGAGCGGCTGAGGGAGATGGCAAAGGGGCTCAGCCTGGGGAAAAGGAGGCTCAGGGGGGACCTCCTTGGTCTCCACAACTCCCTGACAGGAGGTTGTGGGTAGGGGTTGGCCTCTTCTCCCAGGGAACAAGGGACAGGAGGAGAGGGAACGGCCTCAAGTTGTTCCAGGGGAGGCTCAGGTTGGTCATCAGCAGGAATTTCCCCATGGAAAGGGTGCTCAGGCCTTGGCAGGCGCTGCCCAGGGAGGTTTGGAGTGCCCATCCCTGGAGGTGTCCAAGGAATTCCTGGAGGTGGCACTCAGTGCTCTGGGCTGGGGACAGGGTGGGCCTCGAGCACAGCTTGGACTCGATGATCTTGGAGGGCTTCTCCAACATTAATAATTCCATTTTCTATGAGAATGGTTCAAGTTTAAGCCACTGCAGAGCCTGAGGTACCATTAATGTGTCATTCTCAACTCACCTACTCACCTTTCTGAGGAGGAGATGTGGTTTTACATTTTCTCATCAGTTTTGATTTGTTCTGCTCTTTTGGGGGGAAGTGCCAGCAAATTTAGTGAGGTTTTTAAATGACAGGCTCACTATATTCTACTGCAGAATTAGAATTACTCAAATTCTACCAATGTTATAAACTAGGAAAGAAAGTGTTTGAACAAAATTCCTGATTCCATGAGCAGATGTGGAAAGGGGAAGGGGAAAGGGAAGGGGAAAGGGGAAAGGGGAAAGGGGAAAGGGGAAAGGGAAAGAAGAAAGAGAAAGGGAGAAAGAGGAAAGGAGAAAAAGTAAAGGGAAAAGGGGGAAAAGAAAGAGGAAATGAAAAAGGAAAGGGAATAGGGAAAAAGAAGAGGAAGGGGGAAATGAAGAAGGTCACCAGGAGAAAATAAACCTAGAGAAAGTGAAGACCTCTACAAACTTTCCATTGAGCCATCATCGTGATAGCTATCAAACATAAATCAGGAGAAAAGTCCCCTGACAGGAAACTCAGCAATGATTTTTAAAGGGTCACGTCTTCAAAGTTTATTTTGTGTCCTTCTGTCAGGACTGTGTGAATACAAATAAAGTCAACAAAGCTACCAAGGGACAAAAAAGATGTGGGGATGTCATAGTTTCAAGAGCAGATCAAAGACAGATCTGTTCTGAAAATGGGAAAAGAAATTAAAAAAACGAGTGGAGACTGTGAGTTTTAAAGGTTTTGATAATCTCATGGATTTGCTACTCACCTCTGCATTTGAGAAGCAATATAAGAGAGCAACAACAAAACCCTAGGACAGGGAGGGCAGGGAGAGAAAAAACATAGATTTAAGGTCTAGAATCAATGACAGACATCAGATTTCATTCACAGTTTGTGTAAGACAACAAAGAATGCTTATTTCCCAGTTTTCTATTGGAGTTCAGGCAATATGACACTATTTATTGAGTTTTCATAATAGAATCTAATTTCTCAACGGACTGGTGATATTTTGTGTTTGTTATTGCCCTTGCACAGAGACAATAAGGATTAACTTGCTGTTTTCTGTATCCTACAAACAAATTCCACCTCAGATAAGGCAAGCATGGAAGATGAATCATTTGCAACACGGATCAATGTGGCCAAGTTGTGGTGGGGTACAGGGAAAAGGGGAAGGGAGAAGATCTCAGATGTTCAGTACAGAATGTACCACACACAGGCCATGACCCTCTCAAATCCATGCTGCTGTTCTGAGGAGTGGAACAGCAAAATAAACAAAGAGATGTTGACATGGTTCACTACTCCTAAAGGGTAAGGGCAGAGCAGGTGGTTATGTACTCTTATTTACCACCCCTCTTATCCTTCTTACATGTGAAATCATTTTCTATCAGTTCACCTTAATCCACAGACCGGTCTTTACGGCATTCTGCCATTGTTATTCAATAAAAGTAGCTATTGTATTCATTTTTGACGATTATTCATATGAAATCTGACTCAGATGTCAAACAATAAGGGAACAAGCAACAGAAGAGCTCGTGAAGGGGTGAGATGGGATGAGTGAGTTGAATTTGGATGCATTAATAAATCCTGCTCTAATAACCAGCCTGAAGTGCGTCGTTACAGACCAAACATTAACATTAACTGCTAAACATTTTCTCCATCTTACCTGAAATGAGCCCAGGCCCAGCTCGATATAAAGCCGAGCCTCCAGACCAGTGCTCTCTGGGAAAAACGCAAACACAATGTAGTGCACCCCAAAGAGGGGGATCAAAAGTAACGTGGATTTTGCAAGGCGCCTGGAAAAGCAAGAAGTAAAGAAACAGGGAACGAGTGACAGCAATTATATGTTGGAACATTTTTAAATTCAATTCCAAATGGAGGCAGCTGCCTCCAGAGAAGTTATGGGCAGGTCCTGTGACTGCCCTGATGGGATCTCCCGTGACTGTGAAGGGGTTTGTAAACAACCAGGACTAGGTTTGGTTACAGATTGTATCTTGTTACTGCAAAGAATTTAAAGGGAATTATCTGATATCTTTCTCTGTGTGGCCATTTGTGTGGAAAGGACTGGAAGTGAGCTGGATTCATCACCTGACATTTAGTGTTTACACTTCCAAGCTTTTGAAGTTTCATACTTTACATTTTGCTTTGCTCTTTGTCCTCAGCACATTCATCCCACGCTTCTTCCCCTGAAGAAAAGCAAGATGTGATATTTGGGATGAAAAAGAAAGTTCACATTGTCATTTCTTCTCTTTGTATTAGAAGAGGAGTAGAACGTTCTGTTCTCCTGCCCACAAAAAATTCTTACAGCAGTTAGAACAGGTCAATCCTAAGGGACCCAGAAATACTTACACAAAGTGGCTTGAATGGCTCCCTCCTCCCTCTTGAGATTTCAGTTTATGGACTAGAATCCTGATCACATTAATGAATATAATAAAGTTAATCTGTAAAGACAAAACAAAATCTAAAAATTTACTACAAACCAGGACATGCCTTCAGCTGGTACAAATAATTAAAAATCCCCACTTTTAGGAATTGCACTGCTATAAACCAATGCTCATCTGTTCTCAGCTCAGATCAACAGCTTTAGAAATAATAATTGTCTTTCCCACCAATATATAGCTGTACATAAAATATGATTAAAGTTATGTTGAATTATTGTAGACCTACACATCTTAATATCATTTTATGTCTGATATTAATGCCTTGTACTTCTGGTCAGAACTGAAAATTTAGATTTTAAATTTAGATTTTAAAAAGTTTCCCCTGTTCTTGTCATTGTTTATGGCAGGGATTATACCAGATACAGACCTAAAAAACCTGATTGCTCCCTCCCTACATTCAGGTGGTATAAATTCATGGATAAGGGAGATTTTTTCTGTCTTAGGTTACAACCATAAGAACTCATTTTAAAAGCACACCAGATAAAATTATCTATATGCAGAAACTCAAGGGAAAATGAAAAACCTTACTAATACAGTCAGCAGGATGGGGCCTTTGATGATCCATAACACCACTCCATTTTCATCATCATCCCAGCATCTGAAACAACAAATAAAAGCAGGTTTTTTATCTGTCCCATGGGAGCTTCCCATCACACACAAAAACACTTCTGCCACAGGAAAGGAAAGCACTGGACACTAATTTTTAAATCACAGTCTAAATGTCCCTGGTTTCCGTGTAGTCTAATCTAAAGGAAGTTTAATCAGCAAAAAACACAGATTTAAGAATGAAAACAAAGTAAAAAAAAAAAAACCCACATTTGTATTTTCAAGGCTTCTGTCCTGTTCCTCTTACCACTCTCAACTCAACTTCTTATTCAACTCTCCTGAGTCCTGAGCAGGTGGGTATAAAATAGTATGTTTTCTAGCTGATGTGAAATGGTCTGAAAGCCTTCAGGATATCTTACAGTAAACAATCTTTCTGTCTGGAGCTCATGTTAAAAGATACAGATAAAAATAAAACAGAATAAAATTGTTGAATGCAAATAAAAGAAGAAACTACTTAAGGCAACACTGGTTGTTGGGGAAGTTCTTATTTGAAGAGATTAGGGTTAGTTTTTAGGGTTGACTTTATACAGAAGCAGCAACTTTCTTGAAATGAAATTATTTCAAGGACTGGGCTTTAGGGAACTTCAATGAAATTTCAGCAGTTAATAGGATATTTCCAGGTTTTTTACCCCATGCATGGACATAAAAATCACAAGTTATAAAACTATTTTCTCACTTACTTACACAGAAGTAAAAATTAGAGGCACAACTTTGGAACATGAGGGGGTTTTCCTTTCTTTTTTTTTCCTATACATCTTTTTTTTCCCCCCTCAGAAAAACAGACCACCACAAAAAACAGGATGTCCTTGTGTTTCTTATCCCAGCTCTGACTTACCCAGTGTTCTGCTGATGGATTCGTGTGAGGACCCAAGCAAACATCACAGCAGTGGGAGCTCCTGAGCAAACCAACAGGAACACAACAACTGGTTTGAATATCATGTCCCATGGAATCTTTATTCCCATAGGTCACCAGTTTGGATTAAAGGTCAAATTATGGGTCAGACAAATTTCAGTAACTTTATGAAAGAATTTAATTTGCAGTCCGGGGAAAGGAAAAAGGAAAGGAATGAAAGGGCAGGAGAATGAAATTGTGGCAAAGGAGAATAGGGGATGGGGTGAAACTACATTTTCAGAAATAAATGCTAAGAATTACTTGAAGGTTTGGATTGGAATTACAAACACTTGTAAAGCTGGAGTAATCATTTGTTTAGCTGGGGCTCTTTTATCTTGTAAATTGTGGCCAATAAACACCCGTTGTACAACAGCTGGAAGAGTTCATATTTCTGTCCTAAAGACTCTACTAATCACCCCAGACCAATCCATTGATAAGAATTTCATGAAAATTTACCTGAATCCAGGCTCCAGTGATTTCTAGCCTCACTTTATCACTGCTTATCCTTCTAGCCTTCCGCATTTTTGACTGGGTTTTTTAAGGCCTATAAAGCAGAAATTGCTTTTTCTCTCCTCCTGTGGAATTGAATTTCCACAAAGACTAAGTGATTTTCAAAGCTGCCACAACAGAGACTCTAATGTGAAGCAGGTGACATTTTCACTGATTATTCTATAGAAATATAGGTAATTTCTTTCTAAATATCATTTGAGATCTGTAGGAAGGCACAGAACTTGTCCTTCCAAACCTTAGCCCTTTGCTCAAGTCCTTTAAGCTGGGATCTTGTTAAGTTCAAGTTGGCTTTTTTAATTAATGAAAAGAAATATTTCCCTCCACATCACCTAAGATGTGAATTACCCCTGAGGTATCTCTCACCTTCCCTTGATTGCAGAAGGAGATGAGGATTACCACATTATTAATTGAGTTGTTTGCTTTCTTATCTCAAGTTTGCCATGATTAATCAAGGGCTGTGAGTGTACTTTCAGACAATCCTATTTGGACTAGCTCCAACAAAAATTTAATTACATTAAATAAAGTCTGAAAATCTGAAGGTGAAGGATAAATTAATATTTATTCGGGATAATTTGGATTTCACTTCTAAGTCAAAAAATGTCATTGTAACTACNTCTCTAATCCCATTGGTTAAACTAGAGAAAACAGCTAAAATGTTTTCTTTTGAGAGTTAGAAAGGCAAAACACCACCTGGAGAAAGATTGTTTTGAGAAAGGATAGTTATTTGCCAAGATTGTTTTGAGAAGAAGCTTTCTTGAGGAATTTTCCCTTGGGAAAAAGGTTAGCAGCTGCTAGCAGGCAAAAATCTCTCTAGAAATATCAAGCCCACAACCAAGGTGCAAATAATGAAGATATAAAAGACAATACAATGATGTGGTTTTGATGTAGCAGCAGTGGAAGAACAGGCAACTTCCCTCTGAAAAGTGTAGAGGAGGAGCCTTCAACAGGCTCCTTTTACCCCAAAACACAGATTTCATCCACTTCTGCAAGCAACCAGAAATACTGAATGGCACGAAGAGGAAGGGAGTACTAACCCCAGCCAGTAAATATGAACCACCACACAAACTTCTTGTTGGAAACAAAGGTCAGCAGGAGCAGGGTTTGCAGGTAGATCCCTTCGATGAGAAGCCAGAAGAAATTGGCTAAAATACTGAATTGGAAGAAGGCCACAGCAGCCTTACAAGCAACCTGGAAGTGCAGAGGAGGAAAAACCTTTTAGGTCTACTCTCGTTATGCCTGGTTTCTATAGAAATG
>VYZR01086295.1:61449-73022 GCA_013400675.1 Oxylabes madagascariensis
AGGCAGACTTCCAAGTGGTTCCAATAATTCTGTCCTGACTAAACACCCGAGGTATCTTTGTCTCATAATTCCTCTGCAGAAGACAAACAACTTAAAATTCATGGAACTGAAAAATCTCACTGAGGTGGATTCAAATTTTTCTAAGCAAAGCTGACCAGAATAAAATATGACTGAATCTTTGAAAGAGTCTGAACTTTTTGAAATTCCATGTTGAGTTATTTCTAAGCATGTTTCCACAATGCCAAAACCCCGGGAGGGAACACCTTACACAGCATTCTAAATATATTTTACAGGCTCTGTTATGTGTTCATTTGAGTTTTCAAAATTTATATCTGAGCATGTGATGGACTTCAAAACACCACCACAATAAACCTTTACAAGCAAACAAATAATGACTAAAACCGTAAAAATGTAATATTTAGAAGAACTTGTGGTTTTCTTTAACTTTTTTTCACCCCCAAAGAATATTTTCACCAGATTGGAATGACTCCCAACGTGATACAACTTCAGTAGGGTCTTCAGTACCTTCTGTGGGAGTTTCTTTGGAGTTTTGGATAAACAAAGAACATACCAAACACTTCAACAATGTGAGACATTCCAAACCAGGGAATGCCCATCGGGACCCTTACCTTTAAGATCAGGTGAGGCAGATTCGTTGTGTTCTGAGCAGAGAGCCTCCTCTTTGACCACCTGCTGGAATATTTTGCATTCTGGATGGATTCCCGTAACCTTGGCAAGAGAAAGACCAAAAACCCCCAAGAACTTCTGTGATTATCAGAATGAGAAAAGCCAGTTTGTACCTCATGGTTTATACTTTGAGGTCTAAGAATGTGAAAACTCCAGTGGAATTTGGGTGGGGTTTTTTGGTTTTTTTGCAAATAGAAGGTATAAATGGCAGAAGGAGCCTGTGATCCCAAATAATTATTAATTTTTGTACATTTCTGGGTGTACATTCCATATGGATTCTTCAGTGTGACATAATAATCAGCTTATACAGCACCTCTTCTCCAGTCTGGACATTTTTATTGCCTTCCTTTTGCAGTTATGTTTCCCACAAAACTTAAACGATGTTCGCAGTTTTTGGATTTTTACATATTTACCAGCTGGCCAAAATTGGTCGAATCCACTAGCTGTGAGATTATTCACATCAAATTCTCCAAACCTAAATACAGCCTGACCACATAAATATTTCTTCTCTGTAAACCAATTAAAATTAAATAAATTTATTTAAAGAATGGTAGTCTTGGCCATAGTTTAATCTGAATGATTGAAAAATTCTGTGAATGTGTTATCTGAGGATGTTGCACACACGTTAGACCGAGGAGCTGCTTCCATTTTAACAGATGAAGGAATGAGAAAAAATTAATTACTTGACTGGGAATCTTAAGGAATTTTTTTTTAATCTCACAGATTAAGGTACATTTAAACAGTTAAATGGATTTCTAAACAGCAGGTGTTGAATAGGGCCTAAATTAATCCTCTTAGCTACAGATAATTCATCCCATTTATTCCCAGAATGCAAAATTTTGCTTGACCTCCATCGCCCACTCCAGAAAGTTTCCTGTCCCCTGTAGTCCTGTATCTTAACTCCTATGATTGCGAAGATGTTCTTAATAACCTACACAACCCCAAATGGCTTCCTATGCAAAGGCAAATAAATTCTGAGAAAGAAACTGTAGCCCTGATTTCATGCCTGAGATGTTTTGGTNAAATCAGCCATAAGAAACTACATGTCAGTGTCTACACTTGATTTGTTATCTCAGCTTCTTTTGCTGTCCTTGGGGATTTCAAGGACGTCTCAGTCCCTCAGAAGCTGTTGGCGCTGTTTAGGATTTTAAAAGGTATCTCATCCCTCTTGTGTGGGCTCTGCATTAATTTTGTCAGCCCCATGTAGAATTCTCAAATGCATTATTTGATGTCTCAAATGCTTCTACACACCTATCTTTAGCAAACTGAATTAAACTGAGTAAAGAAAACCACTGAAATATATCCAGAGAATTGGGTACTGGACCAAAGCCTCTTTTGGGATATTGGGATCTTCAAGGCATGAGGAGTCTTATATGGAATAGAAATTCTCTTTTTTTGTTTCATTGCTTGCTTCTTCTAACTTAGTTACTCAAGACAAAGCCAAGGGCTCAGTTAACAGGGATTTTAATGGAAAATGGTGGACTGAAGATTTTCCAACAGGTTTTTGAGGAAGACTGCAGGCTGTTTTAACATCTAATGACTAAGAAAAGTCAATGCGGATGTAAACATCACTTCTATATTACCTTTTCAAACTCAGAAAACTGATTCATTGGCCTTCAAAATGTTTCCAGTGAGCAGAGCAACCAGGATTTCTTTTAGCTTCCACAGAAATGCTACTGGAAGCTATGCAAACTATTCCATCTTAGCAATAATATCTGCTGAGGGGCAAAAATTAGAGCACAACTTTATCTCTAAAAACCTTTAAAAATTCTGCCTACATTTGGGTTTTAAAGTAGCGTAGACAGACTTGTCTTAATTATGAGGCCCCAGAGATGGTTCATCCACGCTAATATTAGAACAGAAAGAGGATTAGGGGCACTGTTTGAAAAGAAAGTTAAGACATGGTGCTTTTTCATGCATTATAATACTCCAGTGGGTAATTCAAAATACATTTTATAAATCAGCATGAATGACTCTCAAAATAGTATTTTTTGCTCTTCAGCTGTAGTAACTCAATTCTGAAATAAAATTTTTCAGGTATTAATAGGATCCCTGCTCATCACTTTACATTTAAACAGGTATTTCACTTTGCAGTTTGCCCACATAACAAATGAATGTTCTGAGTGGAAGTAAAAGTGCTCCATAAATCTCTCACTATTTCAGTTCATAAAGGTGGATTCAGCTGGACAGGGAAAAAGCCATCTCTCTACTTTCTGGGATTCCTGGATTCTGTTACAGTGATAATTTTGTATTTGGAATATTCCTATGTTTGGTGTTTAAAAGTCATGGCAGTTTGAGATGATGCTCTACCATATACACTGAGTCCTCTGCTAAAAGGTTATGCTGAAAGGCATAACCCAAAATGCAAACGAACCACGAAATTTGAAATGTCTTAGCAAAAAAGCACTGAGGAGTGGTGGGTTAAATTAACTGCCACCTCATGCCAGAAAAGTGGGGAATCCTAGAAACACGCAGAATCGGTTCTGAAAAAATTTCAGAGGACGAAGAGCTATCTTTTCTTCAAAAGTCAGTCTGAGAGACACAGGCAGGTGGAATAAGGGACATTGACTGAGTGTGCCAGACTCCTGCTCAAGGCTGGCTGCATCTCCTGTCTTCTCTTCTTTGGTAAACCCACACCTGCTGAACCAGAGCCTCAATCACCATCATTCATTAGAGTTGTTGGAAAAATGGAGGGGTTCTCAATTTACAGTGGCTGGGGAAGCTCATACCCCACCCCTGGGGATGTGGTACTGCCTTGGTTTTACAAGTGACAGAGGAATTGATAAAACAGCTCCAGCTAGTCCTGCCTCCTGCCTCTAAAACTATGGCAAATCATTAGAAAACATGATTTGACAGTTTCTTTTGGAAATCCTGACCAACTGGTAGTGATGCCCTGCAGCCCTGATTTTCAAGCCTAAGATGTTTTATTTTCTAGAAATTCTTTTCCCAAGCGATTTTCTGTAAACAAGAGAAATGTTTTTGTAACTGTACCTATGTTTAGCCATTCTTTCTCACAGGAGAGGTTTCTAAATAAATATCTGTTTTAACCAATGTAATCTAAAAAGTTTACCTTTATTTCACCAAGCAAATTAGTCTATGTAAAACAGTATAAAAGAGAGACACATCTCAAAAATAGAGTCATTTTTTCTGGCCTTATGAAAAATCTCAAAGTCTGTATCGTTATTTAGTGTACAACAACGATACCTGATTACAACAGCGATAATACCCAGAGGGTGGTGAGGCCCTGGCACAGGGTGCCCAGAGAAGCTGTGGCTGCCGCTGGATCCCTGGAAGTGTCCAAGGCCAGCCTGGACAGGGCTTGGAGCAGCCTGGGATAGTGGAAGGAGTCAGGGTTGGAACTGGGTGATCTTTAAGGTCCCTTCCAACCCAAATCATTCTGGGATTCTTTGATATCCATGGTGGTACTGCAGTCAATCCCACTGACACTCACAGCAATTAACCATTGGCTCAGAGTTTGTTTCCTTCTGGGTTGCTGGATTTGGGGTGGGCAGGGCTACAACCACAGGAGCCCAGACCTTTTATAATAGGCCAGTGAAGAGATTAAATACCACTGACACTTCAGGGTTTGAAAATCAGCATCAAGCCCGATTTTAGATGCAACCTACAGACTATCCCCTAAGAAACAAAAACGAGGCTGTTGTTATGAATTTATAATCATGCATCCTCGCTGAAAGTAATGCCACTCTTGGACAGAAAAAAATAAAGCAAAAATGACACATATACAAGAAATCAGGAGCAGTGATGATGCTTCAATTTGTTGATTTTCCTCAGGCTTTTAGAAAAAGAAAGACATTAAACCGTTGCATAGTTAAAGAAAAGCCTTGTGGGCAGAGCTTTACTTGCAATTTGTTGTCTATGGCTTATTTTCTGTTATTAGTCTCACAATGCCTTGAGTGAAAAGTTTTTGCTCTAATCTGCCTACAAGGGTTGGGCAATGGGGCTCTCTAGAAAGCAGGAGCTCTGCATTGGGTGCAGGGACATATTATGGCAATTTGGGAGGCATCTGCTGAAAAGGGGGATTTGTAGGAAAAGAGTAGCTCCTGCTCACCACAAAAAAGGAAAATTTAGGATCCAAAGCAGAGCAGAGCTTTCTGAGGCAGACACGTCCAATCTGGCACAGTGTTCCCTGCCACAGCGAGAGGTGTGAGAGGTTGATTTAAAATGTTATTCCTTGGATCAATATTTCCCGGTATCTCAGCAGTGTCCTGGCCTGGCTCTCACTGGAAATCACAGTGGGGTGTTTTCATTCCAAGATTTACACAGAAAACTTAGAGATTTCAGGAGATGTTGTGGACACTCCTCAAGGAATTGAGCTTTGCATTCCTGAGCATCTCAACACAAAGGATGTTTGTTTTTTTTTTACTGGATTGAATATTACTGACCAATTTGAGTCAAAATTCACAGTTTTGACTCCTAATCCTTACCATAAAAACAATCTTGCCTGGAACGCAGTGACCCCTAAATAATTACCTGTGACAACCATGAGCATGCTAAAAACCTGAGACACTTTAGAAAGACAGATGTTGGGCTTGCATTTACTTTTAGATTTCATTTTCTTCAGATCTTGTAAGGTTATTGCACCGAAACCTTAAGTGGCTTATTCACTGAGAGTACTATAACATTGTTTTCTATTTCCTCTGCTCCAGGATAGTTTATTTCTTTCCCCAAATCTGCACAGAAAAATCAAAGTAATGGCACTTTGGGCTTTGTGGTATTTATGTTGGACAACAGGAGATTTAGCAAGCACTGGGAGGAGTATTTCTAGCAACATCCTGATGCCACACTTAGTGCAATTTAATGAAAAGCAATCTTTCCTGAGAGTCCATTCAAGAATGGTGCCCCTAAGCTGCTGTGGGGGTAGAAAAACTGTAATTTAGATGTCACACAGAAGACAGATCTTCACTCATTAAGAAGTCCATTAGCACACTTGGGGAAAAGTAGGGACATTTTCTATGCTCTCTGAAAATTAGGGAAGTGCTTCAAAGCTGGGCACTGCATATATTATGCACCTTTGAAAAAGCAATTCCATGGGATCAAAGAGCCAGCAGTTACACTCAGTCTTTTTTTGAAAATTAATCAAAGCTCAAAGAATTGGGTGAATTCATTGACAAGATGAGAAGGCTTCAGGAACTTGAAGGCTCTTTCCAGTGATCTGTTTCAGCTCCCAGTGCCCTGCAATCCTAAAGCCTCACAAATAGGTTTTGCGTCAAGTACATAAATCATTGACTGAGAATATTCATCGCTTTCCTTTCTGCCTCTGTCTCCTCAGCTTGCATCCACTGAGATCCCATCTCAGATATGCTCTGAAATTAATCCTGTACTCCCAGTTCCCGCTGTCTGTGCTTCCCCAGTTCTTCTGATATGACTCTGATGCCTGAATATTTTAGTTCTCCCTCACACGGAGCTGTCTGCCATTCGTGTCACACACGGACTCCCACCTCGGAGGATTAAAACACACCTGGTATTTTAGAATACAGAAAAGCACAGCAAAGACAACTCCTGCATCCCCATTTTTAAGTGTTCAGTTAGCCCTGAAAGTTGGCCAGGATTGCCAGACATCAGGCAGGAGAATCAGGATATGCTTTGAAACACACACAATTTTTCAGTGAAATTTTGATGGACGGGAAAGGCTTTTAGGATGGCGGAAAATTAAAGGAAAAAAAGAATAAGTTGAAGAGAGGTTGAATTACAGACAAAGAAAACCTCAGCCTTTTTCATAAACTTCCCAGTCTGTTGAATGTATCTCATCTAAACCTTCCATCTGCTTAACTCCTTCTCAAAAAGCCAAGTGCTAATTAAAAATCTTTGAGACTGCGGAGTGCAGGACACTAAAGCCAATTTTCACATGTGCTTTGGAGGGATCTGGGGCCCACCTCGAGCTCCAGGAGCTCCTGTTCATTCCACAGCTACATTCCCAGTCACTGCAGCAAAAACCTTCCTGTCCAAGCCCTGCCTATAATTAATTCTGGGATATTTATAATGCCATATGTGTAATGCTGTGTTCCGACAGAAAACAAGAAACTGTAAAAAATAACAATTTCTTGTGCAATAAAAAAAAAAGTCAACTCAACTCTTACAAGCCCAGTTGCATTCATCTAGGGTTTTTCCACCATCCCCAAGCCATGTTTACCACTGTGGATGATGCTTTCAGTTTTATTTCCATGTATTTCNTGAACTCTGGGAAGCACCAGGTCACCCCAGCAGTGACAGAACTCCAGTCCCCGGCCGTGAATTCAGCCTTCACACAAAGTTCTGCCCTCAGCTTCCAGCTCTGACTCCACCCTGATCCCAGAAGCTTCCAACCCCAAAGCTACGGCCTCATTTCCAATCTTTCTCTTCAGTCAGTTAAATAGATTATTTCAAGAGTCTTTTTGGCTGAAAATGACTACCTAGAGGATATTTTCTGTGTTTGTTTTCTCTCTCTAACTCGATTACCTATGGAAGAAGGAAAGCTGAGACACTGATTGCCTCACAGTAATTTAGAGGAACATATTTTCAATATTGTTTTCACGACATTGAAGCAATGCTTGAATGCTCCACTGTGGATTGGACTGTATTTATATGACTGTGTTTAACTGCATGACCTTATAGAGAACAGCACTTGCTATAGATATTTATCCATGTATATCATTATATTTATTCACTCACAGGTATTCTTTATGAGACAACACAGCCATACTAATTTATTTGTTTTATGAATGCTGTGTAATTAATATTACCTTGAGAAAAAATAATTTATCAGTGTTCTGCTAAATTGGGTAGAGCATTTAATTATTACTAATGCTTGAAGAATAACAGAACACTAATAACTGAGGATCCTCATTTTCTGCTACTGCAAGTATTCCAGTAAATTAAAGAGAAATTTATCCTTTTCTGTATAATTTTTTTGCCTGCAGGTGAGATTCATGTCATCTAATCCCAAAGTTCTGAAACCTGGAAGTCAAAGTCTTACAGCAAGTTAATTTAATTGATCTGTATTCTTGGAGCGTTTCCATCTCTTCCCAGTAACACTGAAGGAGGGCCAATGAGTAGTTTTAGACCAGATTCCTAATTTTAGATAGTTAATTGTAGATGATTAATCTAAATTCCCCCATCAAGCCTCCCTTAATGATCAGTGAAAGCAGACAAGCAGTTCCAGGGAAGGATTCCTCCTGCTTTGCTCAGACACCTGTTTGAAGACAGTGACTGTCTGTACAGGAGTTTGTCTCCCTCCATTAACTCCCTCCAGGCTAAAAAAACGCCGAAAACCAGATTATTCCACCCATCCAGCTCCCCATGGAGAGGAATTGAGGGTCTGCAGGGACCAAACCAGTAGAAGAAGCACAAATTAAGCACGGAAATCTAGACACCCAGCTTTGTTTAACTGGGAGCTCAGCCTCTTGCCCTGGGTTTGGATCATGTGTCCATTAGCACAAGAAACACTTTGCTGAAGGGAATGTGCAGCTCCATGGTGACCAACCTGTGCTTCCATTCTCTCCTCCATTCATTAGATCAGACTAAAGCCCTTCCCAGGAATGGGAAATGTAGGTGTTTGAAGAGGAAAGCAGTTTAGCACAGCGTGAAGGCAGGGTCTTTTCTGCTCCTTGTGCTCTGCTTCCTGAGACTCGGAACTCTTTAAGACAGGAAAAGTCATTTTTCGGCATTTCAGCCTCCACCACTCTCTGTTCCTTGTCACTTACCAGTGAATGGTAATTTTTTTAGTGTCAAGGACTCCATTCTGCAAGGCACAAAGTACATCCTGCAACATCCCTGTGGAGCTGACAGGAGGTAAGAGTACCCAGCTCCACAGAGGAAGTTTTCAGCATTAGCCCTCCGGTTTATGTTCATATCTGATTAATGCCTTCTTTGCAGAACCCAGGCAGGAATTACTTCTCTGCTCAGACATGATCCTTTGAAATAGGAAAGGTTTATTTCCTCACTACATCCTGGGGGTCTCAGGCCTTCCCTGACTCTTTAATTGAACAGGCAAAGAGACCTAGATTGAGACACAAACCTCACTGACATTCACAGCACTGCCTCTCACCAGACATGGAGTTGATATTCATATTTTGAGGCCAAAAGCTGCGCGAATCACGCAGTTTATAGAATTTCCTTTATTATGGGCACAGCCTGCTGCAATATGCTGCGATATTAAAATGATGTATGGCAGCTCTCAGACGTGTACGATCCATCACTTCGGGTCAGCTCCACTCTGCTGACAGCTGCAAGAATGAGTTGTGCCTCCATTAGGTGTAAAAAGGCTGGCCCAGATGCCAGAATCACTTCACCTGCAGCAGTCTAACCCTTTAGGCTGACTGGTTTTGCATGAAAGAGCAGTATTACACATGATAATAGCTACACTGGCGAGGTTTGCACAGCAAGGAATCACGAGCTACGCCTTGTACATAATTCTGTGTCAATACAGAGGAAGCTACAAGATCCAGAGGTTGTGCAGGTGTAAAAATTTACATCCCATCTCTCACTATTTCGAAATGAAAGGTCAGGATCAGTCTGTAATTTAGGCTCTCACAGTTATCCACAGAGGAAAGCAGGCCCTGGAGAAGCACCCATTCCATCTGGCTTTCTCAGGATGAGACGGAATGTTTCCTGGGGAGGTGACTCTCCCCCTCCTGCCTCCAGCAGGAGCCCGAATCCCAGCCCACGCTGAACATTTCACAGTGAAATGAGTAAAGTTTGAATTAACTTGGTAATCACACCCGGAGGAAAGGTTCCAAACACTTCCCTGAGGCTGAGGACCGAGGGCAAAGAAGAGAAATCACTGTGCTGGGATTTGCACTGGTTTTTCTCAAGCATCCCAGGCAGTGCCTGGTGGAACGTGGAGATGAGGGAGGGATGGCAGTGCCAGGACTCTGTCCCCGTGCTCATCCATCTTCCCCCACGTCCAGCAGCACAGCCTCACCTGCTGCCCTCAGTGCACACAGGCATCAGGCAGCTCATGCTCCTGCTTGGGGAGCTCAGAAACCTTCTGAAAACATCCGTGCCCTCTCAGAGGGGTAAATATCCCCGTCCATCAGGAGGAACTATTCCTTTCTAGTTATCCTTGTCCTGCAAAGTTGGCTTTCTCAGGACGGCTGGGACAGCGACCTGTCCCCTCCTGTCCTTGTAAAGCCCTGCTACGGCCATTCTGCTTCAGGGATGCTCTTCTGCCCTCTGCACACTGCAATTCTAATGAATGAAAATGAAAAGACATTTATTAACAGCATCTTGAGGCTGGAAAATTTTAATGAAAGGAGCTAGGTCAACACATTAACTCTGGGATATTTTTTTTTTCTTTCCTTCCCTCTGACACCTCTGTCTCATTTTATATTTTTTTCTTCTTAACCCTTCCCTCGTTTTTCTCTCTTTCTGCCTGCTCCTTGTTAGGAGAAAAGTTCCCCGGCTTCTGCGGACTTTCCCCCACCCCGGCCGCAGCGGGGCAGCTGCGGAGCCATCCAGCTGTGGCCGGCAGCCAGATGTGCGGGATGCGCGGTGCCCCCGCCCCAGCGGTTCTCCCCCGGGCGCTCACTCACCAGCGGGAGCAGCAGCCAGCGCAAAGTTCGCATCCTCCGCAGCAGCCGCCGGGTCCTGCCGCTGCCTCTGCCGGGTGTGATGTGCCAAAAGCCGAGGCTCTGCCCGCCCCCACCTGCCCAGGGCCCGCCCCGAGAGCCTCGGACCTCGCTGAGACCCCCGGCAGTCCCCGCAGGGGGGGAGCGGGGGGGAAAGGGTGTGACAGAGGGACAAGGGTGGTGGGAGCAGGAGGACATGGGAGCACAGGAGCAAGGATGGGAGCACAGGGACAAGGACGGGAACAGAGGGACAAGGATGGGAGCGGGGGGGGAAAGGGTGGGACAGAGGGACAAGGGTGGAAGCAGGGGGACAAGAATGGGAGCGGGGGATAAGGTTGGGAGCGGGGGACACGGATGGGAGCACAGGGACAGGGATGGGAGCAGGAGGACAAGGATGGGAGCACAGGGACAAGGATGGGACAGGGGGACAAGGATGGGAAGAGGGGGACAAGGATGAGAGTGGGGCACAAGGATGGGGGCACACAGATAGGGATGGGAGCAGAAGCACAAGGATGGGAGCGGGGGGACAAGGATGGTAGTACAGGGACAAGGATGGGAGCAGGGGGACAAGAATGGGAGCAGGGGGACAAGGATGGGAGCACAGGGACAGGGATGGGAGTGGTGGGACAAGATTGGGAGTAGGGGGACAAGGATTCTCCAGCATCCCCTGGGGATATTGGATTCACCTCCATGCACCTCTCTGCTCTCCCGTGTGCAAAGCAGGGGGCTGGGACAGCACCGTGTGTTTTAGGGTGTTTTTGGAAGCAGAAGTTCTCTGTGCAATTCTCTGCCTTCACCCCTCCTGTTGATGGGGTCAGGAGTGTGGCCTGCTGGTTTTGCAAGGATCTGGGCACTGAGTGAGTCTGACAGCGTGGGGCTCCCTTTGGGGCTCTTAGAGATGGAGTTTCTGGGTTTGGGCATCCCCCTCCTCTCAGATGGAAAATTTTGTGCAATGGCAGAATTTCCTCCCCAGCTTGAACAAGGTCTTTTTGGCCCTTGTGTCACAAAGATGTCCTGAGCTCAGGTTTATTTCTTGGTGCTCAGAAAGTTAAAGCTTTCCTTGCCTACAGATTAAATTTTGAGGGGAAAAAAAAAAAAAAAAAAAAAAAAAAAAAAAAAAAAAAAAAGGGTAAAAGCTGAAGGTTCAATTACAGAGGGCAGTTGCATTGCCCCAGGGGGTGGAGAAACCTACAAACTGTGAATCGGAGCTACAATATGCCTCCTATTTCTCTTCTTCTATGGTCATTGATGTATCCCCCTGCACCACCCCTATACTTAATTATATACTAAGGAATGTATAATTAATTAATTATACATGCT
>VYZR01086296.1:10756-45131 GCA_013400675.1 Oxylabes madagascariensis
AATATTATACTATATAAAGTGCCCCAGCACTCACAAAGCTACAGATGCACATGTAAGCAGATGAGCAGAATTACTGTCAAAAGCCTCTCACCTGCTCCTCTGGCTGCTGCACTGGGAATTTAGTTCAAAGCAGGGGAAAAAATGCAGGAGCCTATTAGTCTTTCTGCACCTGACATATGCAGTCAATATAATTAGGAACGTAAGAGATGTGAGCGGAAAGATTGCACTTATTGAGCCTAAAAGCTGTAACTGAGTAAAGACAGTAGCACGTCTGCAGCATGTGACATGAAGCAGGCAGGTATTTTGGCATAGCCTAAAGGAATTCAATAAGAAATATATTCTTTTAAGTGAGTATATAGTAATTGGTTTAATCAGATGCGCTACTAACCACAAACCGTAGGATAATACTCAGCATTTCACTGGCAAATTGAGTCTAAATTGACTGTAAGGAACATAAAATGGTTGCTTTATCACGAAAGACCAAGAGCTAAGGAGCTCCACAATACTGCTCCTTACCCTACTTTGATCACTCTTTTCTCCCCTTCACCAGCCTAACACCAAGTATATGATGCTGCAGTCAACTACTTCAAATCTGGAAGAAACACAATTTCCTTCAGCCAGCAAGTACTGCAAAGGAGTATTTACTGGGGGAAAAAAATATTCATTTTTATACCTGAAGATGCTTTAGTCTACTTCCTCAGGTAGAGATGTGACTGTAGCATACCTGACACATTTCATACAGTACACTGAAAATATTCACAGTATCCCAACTGACAGAGAAGGTGGCTGGTGTTAAAAACCTGTCAAATGCAATTTTTAAAAATTTACTAGGTCAACTTAACACTTTTACACATATTCCAGTCATCTCCTTTAATATAGCAAATAGCATTAAAGGATTGGAAAGAATTAAGAATAGAAAACAATTGCTTTTACTTATGAGAACAAGATTCAACTGCTTGAAAACAAACCACAATGACATAGTACAGCCTTGCCCATTAACCAGACACTCATGGAGACCTTATATTATCCAGCACTAGCTCCTGTACAATACTCAGACTACTAGACAGCTTAATTGTTGAGTATTAGATATAATTCCCTACCACATATTTAAAGTGTAGTGGGATTTTTCTCCTCTTCCTAAAATAAAGAACTGCAATAAAATATAGCAAAAGCAGTGAATCATGGTGTTTAGTATTAGCGAAGTATTAAAGTGGTATGCACTGTTCATCAGGTTGAAATTAATGCCTTGCTGAAGCATAAATATTTATCCAGTGCAAACAGCAGGAAACCTTAGGAGACAGCATGGCTTTAAGCACCGAAGTGTGTTAATTAGTACCCAGTGCAGCTTCAGAGCATGCTATGCTATTTTTAAGTAAAGGTTAGCTTCCAAATAGAGGAACAAAATGTAAAGGTAAGAGGTAAGATAGCTATTAAAGACAGCTTTCTCAGACTATCAAAAGTGCCCCAAATACACATTTTTGTGTCACAAAGTTTGGAATGAGAGCTCTTGTGCCAATCAGGATGGAACACAGATACTTAGCAACTTTTGCATCAGCACTAAGCATGTTTTACTAGTGTTACTTTCACCAAAATTTCTTCGCTATGCTTCAGTTGCTACACAGCATTTCATATCATCAGAGGTTAGAGATGGAAAAACAAAAAACATACATCGGTTTTGAAGAGGTAACACATTTCCAAGTCTTCATCTCAACAATCAGACAATTCTTCAGCATTGCTGGTCATTTATAAATTAAGAAATGTTTCATGCATACCTTCACTTTCCATGGCATTCTCCATATACAAGAATGATGATAATTAAATATCTGTCCAAAGTCCATGTCCTATATTGATTCCAGTTCTAATATATAATGCTACTAATAACAACTGTTTATTGAACCCATCTGTTTTACATTTGTATACCATTTAGAAGTTACACTGAAGCCTTATAAACAGAATCCTTAATTCATCACACGAACACCTACACCAACATCCTCCCCTTTCGGGTACTACAGGACAAAAGAGGGTCACATTCAGACAATTTCAGGACTCACTTGGCTCTAAGTTATACAGCTTTCATTCACTGTCTTTCCAGTTGTTAGCAAAGCGTGTAAGTTCAAGTGGGGATGTGACTAAAGAAATTGCCATAAATAACAGTTGCCCTCACAGACTCGGCCAAGATGCTATTTTTATTCTGCTCCTCTTGAACATGGTCCTGATTAGGGCAAAGGCTTCAAAACAGTTTCACCACAAGTACAAGAAAATACTTCATATCCAGCACTAATTTATAAATGCTGCAAACTGAAAACTATTACAGTTGTTAGATCTTTCAGATGCTGGTTTTGGTGTTTTGGGGTGGTTGGGGGTTTTTTGTATCTAATCCAAGAGTATCTGAGTTTTCATGCTAGCAAAGTTCCAACACGAATTCTGATAGAAATCCGATTTACAGAGAGAACAAATGCAGAAGCATTTCACCTGTCAGCCTTGTGAAAAACTTTTAAAATTTTAAATGTTTTCAAATAACTTTAAATAATTCAAGTGTCAGTTGTCCATAGAGTAAATCTCAAGTTCATGCAGAAGTGTTTCATCTAAAAAGTGTGTGCATACACTTACACATTATAGAGTAAAGAGTCTGGCCATTGCAGGAATAAACATTTTAATGGCATGCAGACATTGAGCAGCAGCTTTAAACACAGCCTAGCAGCAATACGCAGTTGCTACACATTAAAAACATTTTCATACTTCAGTACTCCCTGTCTTCAACAACACGACACAGATTTCTGTCCTTATCCTGACACCTTGTTGCCTTCCAAGATTATATTATGAAGCATTTCAAAAAAACTAATACAATTTAAGTTTCTAAATAACTGATGCTAATAAAAAAATGCTTTGATTCCAACACATTCTTAGTTCCAAATGTGCATTTCATACATCATCATTTCAATGCTAGCAACTGAGGACAGCAAACGCCAAAAAGGCTATTTTTCCTGGAACAGAAAGAAAACACAGATTTAAAGAAAAGATCTCAGGCCTAAAATTCTAATTTAAGTGGTCTTTTTTTATATATATACTTGCATAATTAAACAGAACAACATTAACAAAACAAAAGCTGTAATTCTCCTAAGCAAGGAAACCATAAGATTCCAGTAAATCAACAAACTCTTTCAAGTACATCCTACCAAGTACAAACCAACACACTGAAAGACACTGCATATAAACTGCAGGTTTTAAGCAAGCTGTATTTCCATAATCCCATGGAAGTCTCAGAGATTAGACAGAGTCACTCCAGTCAAACTATTTAACCTCAGAAGATAATTACAGATGAGCAGTCTTCAGTTTTTCTGAAGTGTACGAGATTTGGACTCTAGTTCTCTTCAAAGAAAAGAGAGTATGCAGGAGGGAAGGTCTCTCACTTCCTACACAGCAAGATCAGATCTCCTGCTTAAATTTCATGCACCTTGCTCTTGGAAGACTGACTGTTTGGTAACACTGGACATAATGCACATGGAGTGCAGTGATTCACAGGTGCAGCTTCCACTTCTGCTAACAAAACTACCCACACAGTCCTATGGGAGACCAAAGGATAAGCTTTGTACCCAATCTTCCATTTGGGAGAGAGGAAGCGTGCCAGGTTAGGCAGAGAGCGCATTTGTCAAAGGGAAGGGCTGGGAATGAAACCTGACCTGGCAATTCACCTAACGGATTTAAGTCTAAGCTCTTGCCGATGGAGGCTTTGTATGTTTGCTGAGTGCACAGGTGATCTTTGTTAAGAGCACAAGAGCTACTACATTTTAATATTCTCATCAACATAAATATTTATGCCTCTTGAAAGCTTCATCTGAAAGCCTCAAATACTCCACAAGCTCTTAGTCCCAAAGGGAAGCCTGGGAACTGTGACTTGTCTCTAAGAAATAATTTTGCAAACTATGCATTCTCCATACAACCTGAAAAAACAGAGTGTCACATCAGACCATTTATTTTCTAATTAAAATAACCAGACATTAGCCAACAGTTCGTAACTAATAATTTAAATCTCCAGAATGAACAAGGTGATTTTCACATTGCAGGAATTAAAGTCAGAAGACAACCCATTTATGTACCTTAAGGTAGGCTTTAGTGAAAATCAATTTCCTGACATGAACATGCGGAAGGTTCAAGGCACTGGGGTTTTAGAGGAATGTGTACTGTGACTGAGAACTCAGTGACTTACTATTAGGCTTGACCCAGTCACATGCATCAGCAAATGGGCTCATCTCCCAGCTTAGAGCCAGCCCCACTGTGCTAAGTAAAACACAGATGACACACACCACTTGTAGTGCCCAGCCTTACAATATCTCACACACATGCTTGTGATACAAGTGCTCATAAAATTAGAATCCAAGTGACTTAACTATCCAGCTATGCCTGGGAACATGTCTCTCAAGTGAAAGCAAACCCATCCACTCAGGAGACTACAGCAGAATTTCAACATGATTCTGTTGCCCCTGACAGCCTTCTTCCTTGGAAGAGGCTTTCTGATTACATTTAACATGTCGCTTTAAAACAGCTCACCACTTAAGAAAGTGAATTGTTACAGTTAATAAATCATCCCAACTTCCCAGCTAGTACCAAACTTCCTCAAAATTATCATCCTTCTGATAAAAGGCCTATTAGAAGTGCCTTGCCTCACAAAGAGATTATCACAGAAGAGAAGCAGGCGGGTTTTGTATTCCAAAATTAGAGGTTTTATATTTTTTTCCTACTCTGGAGGAAAAAATACATCCAAAAACACTGCCAGAAGGATCTCAAATTCAACTTCAAAGTACATTACTTTTACCAAAACAATTTACTGATGCAACTACAGTAGATTACGAATTATTTTGACCACATCATATAACAGTACTTACTTTTTGTAACATAAAAGAACGTGTTGAAAGGTGGAGAGCACAAAAGCAAGATGCCTTTGGGGCATGAAACTATATGATCTTTAAGGTCCCTTCTAACCCCAACCTTTGTAAGATATTGTGGAAAGCACAAACTTCTGAAAAACCACTGTAGCATGTAAGCCCATTATTGGAGGGAAAAACTGCAGGAAAGCCTTTTAGATCCCATGAAATGCAGTCATCAATGTCACTCTATGCTTTGCTCCATCTAACACTGCTTTTTGCCTCTCTGCAGTACAACTTGCTCTGCTTCCCTTAAAAAAAAAAGTAACGAAATCAAATTAGTTTGCAGCTAACGATCCTAACACCAATCGTGTAAAAGAAACTTTCATCTTCTGCTCTTCTACAGTCATCTCCTCACACACTGGCAGCGTACGTCAAAACTTCTGAAAGGCCGACACTAACAGGACTCCATAATCTTCAAGTACACAGATCTTCTCCCTGCGAACCTAAGGCTGGGGAGCTTTTTCGGCAGAGAGCGAGCACTCAATTGGACGGGAAACAGACGTGGTGGCTGTCGGGATTACACGGGACAAGCCCACGGTCACTACCGTCGTTAGGTTGGATACACAAAGGGTACGGAAGGTCACTTCAGTTTCATGTGCCAAGTTAAAGCACGAAGCTCGGGGAGGCACAAGCCCTGCAGCCGCGGCGCTGCCCGCCCGGAGCCGCCGCTCCCGGCCGCTCTAACTGTTGCTGCCGCCTCCCGCGGGCACCCGGCTCCCCGCGCAGCGACACCGCCGAGCGAGCACACCCGCGGGACGGCTGAGGGTGAAGGCGTTCCACAGCCGCCGCCGAGCTGCGCCTCGAGCCTCCCCGACAAGGTTCGCGGCGGTGCCGGGAAGCCCGCTGCCACGCACCGCGCCGCCTGCCCCGCTCCGGGGACGCGGCGGGAGCAGCTCCTTTGTCTCTCCCGCGGCCCCGGCCGCCTTCTCCCGGCGGCACGAGGCGCCGCTGCCCCCCAGACGCCTCGGCCGTGCCGCCGCTTGCCCGCGGTGCCCTGCCGCAGCCGGACCGGGCGCGGGCGGTGCGCGGCCNCGGGGCCGGGCGGGAGCGGGGGACGCGCTGTGAGGGGGCCCGGGGGCGGGCGAGGAACCGGACAAGCCGTCGGCTCCTCGCCAGGGCCGGGCCGGGAGCGTGGTCCTGGGGCAAGCTCCGGCGGAGTCCGGAGCGCCGGGCAGGGTCGTGCCCCGCGGGGAGATGCGCCCTCCGGGGCAGCGCCCGCTCCCGAAACTGCCCTGCGAGAGCGGATGGCAGCGGGCGCTCGGAACGAAACGGGCTTGGGATGGGTTCGGGAGAGCAACACCAGAGCTCCGTATGTTCTACCGCTGTCCCAAATCACACATTCCCCCCGGCCTGTCACTTGGGAATAAAAACAGAGCTAGAGGTAGGAGCAGGGAGAGGCACTCAGGTCTGACAGCGCGCCAGCCCCACAAAGGTACGCCTGGCAGCTCCGCAGGAGATACTTGCAGGCACCCTGATGGGAATGACACGGAATTGAATGCCTCTTAATTCTCATCAGGCGTGTCTTAATCATTATTTAGATTCTGGATTCTTATCAGGCTTCCCCAAGTGAAGCAATTGTGGGCAAGTCTCATTCCACAGCAGTCGAAGGCCTTTTCAAATACTAGTTTTTTCCTATTTTTCTTTTTTTCTACTGACATCCTTGGACTGCTCTGAAGAACAATTTTGCAATAAAACTGCATGTCCCACAAATAGCTACTTTTTATGTTTACTTTTTTTTTTGTTAACACCAGAGTTTCTTTGTAAGTATGCTTTTTCAGGCTGTAAGTTTTATTCCTCAGAAGCACGCAATTCTGGTAATCCTCTGGATTAATAAAGATGAAGTTAATCAGTAATCTAATTGCTATGTGGTGAAATCAAGGCAAGGAGGCTGTGATTTGGTCTGTGTCAAATATCATGTAATGACCGAGTCTGAATTAACACCACCAACACTCACAAAGTGCTGTCCCATATGATTACTCATTTAAAAGCCATGGTCCTCTATGCCTTGCACATGTTCATTTCCTCAATTACTCTGTACAGGTAAGATAATGTGTTCACACACAAGTTTTTGACTTTTCTCGAGCCTTGAACCTGAGAAAATACCTCATTCAGTGCACTTCTCTTTTCTTGGCCATCCTGCATATGGACATCAGTATCATTCTGAGCTGTTTCTAGACTTGTGCTATTGTACCATTCATTTCCATAGGTATATAATATACTAATCTGTTGACAATAAAATATTTTCAATAAAATTTCAAATAACATTTTCAAGGACCTTTTGTAATATAAACCATAATACATAAAAATTGCTTTTAGAATATAAATGTCTTACTAAGCCATTTGCCTTTAGAATACTCCCACTGTGCTATGGTCTAAATTCATTCTGTCATCAGTTTCTATGACACTGGATAAAATAGGTCTGTTTTCCTGAAAAGATAGATATTAATTCCAACAAAGGTTTATAAAAGCTTTATTATTTCACTAAGATGAAAAGAGACAGTTAAATGCCATAATCTTAGGAACAACCAAATGACACTTTTAAAGGGAGATAATAAACTTTTACCTTTGAAAGAATATACATCTGTATCACAGCCAGAATACTCAACAGTTTGGGGATTTTGGTTTTTTAAAGCTCTTTACCTGACTGACATTCTCTGCATTCTCCTCACTATTTCTGCCAACAGCATTGCAAGCATACACAGCTTCCATCACAGTGTCTTTCCCACCTGCTGCCTGTAGCTATTCCCGAGACCCTCCTGGCTTTTGTGACCCAACAGCTACAAAAAAAGGCCAAATCAATTCAGTCTGAAGGCAACCAAGTAGAAAAACGCAAGTATTTTTAAACACGATTCTGTCCCCTGAGCTGGTTTAGTGCTCACTTCTGCAGTTCTGAGAGCAGCAGTTCTGAGAGGACCAAAGAACAAGCAACAGAAGCAAAGATACAGCAGTGCAGGAGGAGTTTATTAGCCTGCATGGTCAGACTCAGTGTCAGGAGGGAGACTGCCTGCTGATGTGGCTTGTGACACAGTAAGTGATCCTGATAATTGCAAACAGAGGTACTGAGATCATGCTACCATTAGTTATTAATTTTCATGTTATTAATATGTTATAACTAATGATTATCAAAGTAATGAATCATCTGCAAACAAAAGGCAGGCAAATTATTCTCATGCAGCAGGTAACTGTCCTTTAATATCAGGTCACATTAGCAAAAGAAAATAGTTCAGCTTATATTACTTTCACAGATTTTATTTTTTTAACTCCTAAATTATTTTAGCATTTCAGGCGTTCTTAGCACATTAACCTTAAATATTCTAGATGCGCAAAAAAGTATGCAATAAATTTTGGTTTTAATGTGTTTAGATTTTTGTGCAGGGGTGTACGCATCGCTTACTGCAGTTTAGTCTTATGTTTAGGGCAGAGCTTTTTTTTGCCATTAACAATCCATTTCAAACTGCCCTCTCAGAGGAGGGCCACAAAGAATCAGAAGTTTTGTTTCACTTTCACAGCAGTCAGGACTGGTCAGTGCTGTTTCACAAACAGTATTTCCAGGAAGAAGATCTTTTCAGATTTCATAAAACATTCTCATTTCTCAGAAATATAATTTGGAGCTTCTGCCTGCTTCATAATTTTCAATCTCTGCCTATTCATTACAAGTTCTTATATTTAGATATATAATGGAGTTGTAAGCTTCTTTAAAAATAGAAATCCTTGATAAATAAATACTTAACAACCTTAATCTCTGTCATATGACCATGTTCTTAAAGCTCAATTCAACACAGAGATCATTTTTAAAAGATAATGCATCTGGACCATGGGAAAAAAATAGCAGTTATTTCCAGTCATCTGCTCTTAGACCAAATCTGTAGCCTATGAGACACCAAGAAGGGCATGTTTAGGGAGAGAGACAGAATTCCAGAAGGGACAATTCCTTGGTCCTGTGTCCCAGTGCCAGCCTAGGCCAGGCTTGCTGTGGCTACAGTAACAGCACGTGCTGCTCCATGGATGGGAGCACCATTGTGGAGCAGCCCTTCTGTTTTGATTAGGAGCAACACTCGCTGCAGGATTAAGAGCAGTCAGTACTCTTGATAAGAAAATCAGCTAGGATTTTCAAAGATGCCTAGAATTCACATGGCTCTCCTACAGAGTCTTTGATTAACTCCCCTAATTGGGTCTACAAGGAAGCATCAAGTCGTTCTTCTAATCAGCAGAGATCCAAGAGCTTTGTATCAAATGCAGACGGCTCTGGAGACTCCTGGTCTGGCATTCTTCATGAAAACAGTTTCAGCAACCAAACCATGTAAAAAGTCAGGGAGAAAAAAAAGTACAAAAATCATGCTGACCTAGGAAGAAAGAAAAGATATTCCGAAATTTCCTTTCTAATAGAAATAGGACGACAGCACTTTCTGTAGAAAAAACACAAATTCTGCAATTTTTATTTTAGGACCTCTGAAACAACTGACTATGATATTTTGACAGTGTCAGATGTTCAGTTTTGTCTTACAGTTTTCTTCTTGATATTCTTGTTTCAACCATAAATAAAATATTTCTATAGCCTTCTCTTGAAAACATAAAAGAAATCAATATCTTCCTACAGAATGTTACATTTTATCAAATCCATGTTTTGACAGAAAATTGCTCTAGCAGAAAGCTCTTTACCAGATCTCTCCAGAAAGTGAAAAATCACTCGCTAACATCTGTTTGACTCTGAAACACTGAATATCTCACAGTCTCAGATTCCTCACAATATCACAAAACATTTTAAAGGAAATTGTTCAAGAAGGAAGGATTCTATAAGCATTTTGTTGGTCAATTTTTTGAATTAAGTCCTTTTACTAGAACTTCAAATTAAAAATAAAAAATTAAGATCGTACATTAGTGTAGAACTATAAAGAAGTATCCCTTACTTATAATTTGTGCTAAGTTTTATATATTCTAAATAAAGATAGCTTTTATCTTACACTTCTTACTAGCTGGGAGTTCTCCTGACAACCTGGAGTTCTCCTTACTTTGCTTTTTATGACAAAGCTTACACATAGGCACAATGTTACTACGGCTTGATTTGCTAATATTGCAAAGAAATATTTCTTACAAAACCACTACAGTAGAATGAAAAACAAAAGAGTTAATTTATTGTACTATGCAAAGGCTTTCCAAAAGTTTAAATTCACATAACTCAAATTTAAAACTGCATCTGATTTGCTGTTGAAGGCCAGTTATCTAAACAGCACGTTCCACATCAATATTTTGCACTAAGGGATGATACTTACAATACCTGAAAATACAAGATAATAGATCTGATTTTTATTAAACTTTAAGGGGAAAATGCTATAAGGATTTGATAACAGAAAAAGCTTTTTCTTACTATACCACTAACATAAGGCAATATTTAAAAGCGTAGCAACCAAATCATCATAAACAAAATAATATATAAACTATCCTCACAACACAAGAGCTAGGATATCCATTACTTTTTCTTCCTCACACTTAAAAAGCAGAGGTTAAAAGCCTGTATGTAGGTTTGTAAGCACAGCAGTTCACAACACTAATTGAGTGGGAAGACACAAGCATTGCATCAAAGCCTGCGTAGTCCAAATTCTTAGAAATGAGCCCACAAGGTAAGCGAGGGGAAGCGAGGAACAACGTAGAGATTGCTGTTACGAGAAGTACAGTCAAACATGCAGCACCATGACAGAATTGACAGTAGGAGAGGCTGTATTTGGGAGGGGGCAGCCAGAAGGAAGAGATAAGGATCCACTACAGCAGAGCATCTCCTCTGAGCCCTGTGGCACACTGCCCACGCACCCAGCCCTGCAGTCCTTCCTGCTCAGCAAAGGACTGAAAGAAAAGCTGCTACCCACAGGCCTTCTACGCAACACCTCTGCCTTGGTATTAGCAGCTCAATTAAAGTATCACAGCTATCTTAATTATCACGGCTGAGCTGGGTTTCCTCTCCCTAACCACAGCCGTTCGTAGCGCCTGGCTGGGGGCTGCTCCCCGCTGTATACACATGGAGGAACAGGGAGGCCTGGGGAGGATGCTGTGAGAGACATGAGGAAAAATGTAGCAAAGCAATTCAAGGATTTTTAAGTTTTCATGGTTCTTCAGATGCTTGCTAATTGTTACTCCTACAAAAAATCCCTCTCCCGCCTCTGTGTGCCTGGGCACGTTGGCAGTATTCTGAATGCTTGCATTTATTGTCTTGCTGCTGGACTACGGAATAATTAGCAGCTCGGTTTACGAGGGCCGTCAGACACCCTGGCCAGCCCAGGAGCCGCAATTCTTCCCGTGAGAAACTTACAGTCGTGGGATGTTTCCCGGCGAGCAAGCCCAGCCGCGCCCGGCCGGGGCAGCGCCGGGGCCGGGGCAGGCGCTCAGCGGCAGCGGGGGCGATGCCGGCCGTGTGCGAGGCTGCCCGGCCGCGCTCTCCACTTCCTCCCGCGGCCTCTGCTGAGCGCATGGAGGGGCTGCGGTTGTGCTCAGAGCCACCAGCTGACATGTCACTGCCTACGCTTGGGTCACGCCCGTCAGCTTTCCCTTTGAGGCTCGAGAGCTGGGTGAAACACAGGCACACATTTTTATGTAGGAAGCTCTCCCTTCTGATGTAAATCCGTTAGCACCAAAGTCAGGTTGCTAAAGCCAAGCCTACAAAGTTCATGTGTCCTCTGCTAATCCAGAGAAGCAGCCCGGACACCCTGGCACCCAGCCAGTGTTAGGAAGTCCTCAGGACAAGTACTGTGACTGGCTCCACACAGAACAGTGGAAGCAGCCCTGAAAAACAGCATCAGTGTGTCTGCACAAAAGCATCTTTTTGGTCTGACCTGACTCCACTGCCATGGCTGCATCCTACTCTCAGCTGTAGCTCTTCCAGTGTACAAGAACCAGCATTGGCTTAGAGACTCACATTTCAAGCAATTCCCCCAGGAAAAGTTAAGGCTTCAATTACATTACTAAGTTTCATAATCCTGAGAGAGATTAATGTTTATTTTAAAGCAGATAGGATGACAAATTGCAAGCTAAGCTGCAAGGGAGACAGAAGGTTGGCATTAGGAAATCATAAAATCATGGAACAGTTTGGATTGGAAGGGACCTTTAAAGGTCATCTTGTCCAACACCCCTGCAACGAGCAGGGACATCTGCAACTAGATCAGGTTGCTCAGAGCCCCATCCAACCTGGCCCTGAATGTTTCCAGGGATGGGATGTCCACCACCTCTCCATGCAATCAGTTCCAGTGCTTAACCACTCTCATTATAAGAAATTTCTTCCTTGTATCTAGTCTCATTCACGCTCTTCTACTCTAAACCATTATGCTTTGCCCTGTCGCTACGGGCCTTAGTAAAGTTTGTCTCCATGTTTCCTATATGCCTGCTCTAACTGTACTGATAGCACTGCAGCTGCAGATCCCTGGAGAAAAATGTGGAATTACCATCAGCTCAGGTTTTCAAGGAGAGTTTGGCCATATTTGACCCTGCTGTAAGACAGATACAGACAACTGAGAGATGTCCCTTTACGATTACCTTTCTGAACTTCTGAGCTTTTATCTGTGATGCTTATTCTCTCCTCTCAAAGCAGTGAGTTAGAGACTGAATATTTTAAGACTTAGGTGAAATTAAATTACAGTGCTATGAAATGCTTTTGGAAGAAGTGTGGAAACACTGTTAATGGGAATGTAAGTATTTTTAAATAGGACAATATATCTAACAAAAATCTCAAATAATTGAAGCAAAATCCAAAGTGAACGTGAGCTAGGTAGCTATCTTTGTTACCTTTTCTGATAGATTATAGCTAAGTTTGTCTCCTGCTTTTATAGTTAATAGCTGCATCTTCACAGTTCTTAAAATGTTACTGTAGGGTTTTTTTAGTTTGCTTTCATTGTTAACTTTGATAACATAACATCCTACATTTCCTGAGGATAAAAGACACAATTTTTTTCCCATGTTCTTTGACAGTGCCCAGATGAGGTGGTAACTTATAAACAACTGCATTATTTGCAACCCTTTCATTACCCCATTTATTTTAATAGAACTTTATGGGGGTTTTCTGCTATTTTTTGCTTACTCAGAATAGCCTGACAGATGTCTGTTCTTGTTCTGTCAAAAGCATCAGTTGCTTTGTTTTTATTAAATACATTGTTCTCCTGCCAGCAGAGAGCCTTTCCACTTGGTCAAGGACAAAATTCCAGCCAACAATTTTTTAAGAATGTGAACAATGACAAAAATCTTGCCAATAAGAATTGCTTTCCTCTTAGTGTTGAGAGGTCACAAATTTTTTCTAATTATCTGGCCATTTCCCCTAGAATTTATGTTAGTCACAGAGACTTGCTTCAGTCTCAAAGACTGGACTAAGGAGGAGAAGCAGACTCTTAAGCTAATCAGGCCATTAGTGCTCTGCTTTCTTGCTATCTGCTTCCCCAAAGCCTGCCATTTTAAAAAGTAAAAACTTATTATTCATAGGGCTATTATCTAGACAAAAGAGAACATTCAAATTACGCACTTATTATTTGATATAGCTGCACCCTGTTGATTTTTAGAAAGTCACATTTCAGCTCAGCAGCTTGCTTCACTCAGCTCAGCTTGTGCTCTATTTTATCTGACAACATCTTACATATTGTCAGTCTGTCATGAAGAACACAGACGTAGCACTGGCTAAAATTAAAAAGGAATAACACTTACTAAATATATATCACACATTCAAATAAAACTGTTGGGACTTCCAAGTTGGAGAAATTTTTGATTTTTTTTTAAATTTGATATTTTTTTCTAATCCTGAACTTCATGACCTTCGTGAGAAACTGCAATCAGCTATTGAACAATACCTAAACATATTTTCAATAATTCAATATGTTTTCAATATGTTTTTCAAATTATATAGATGTGTATGTTGCAGCCTTGCAGCCCTTGTGCAGGTAAAGCTGCCAGTGACTGACTTGTCTCTTGGCTTTTCTGGGGATTTGTTCTCTGTTTGAGAGATTAAAATTATACCTAGTAATAATACAGGGTTGTGGATTTACTCACTGCTCAACGACCCACTCAGGCAGCTACAAACCTTAAAACTGACTGGACACGCAGCAGCTCAGGTGCTGACGGGTGTGGAGAGATTCACTCATGCTAAAAATGAAATAGGAGGATTTGGGTTTTCCTTTGGAGAAATTATTTCTAAAGAGCATTAGGGCAGGGAGAGGGGAAGTAGAACAGAAAGGATATTGAGCAAGGGGTGTCATACACAAGAAACTGTATAGTTGCAGAAAAAAACCCAAAAATCAAAGAAGCGACAATGTGAGTATTGCACATGCATTTCTTCCCATATGTATCTATACTTATGACCATCTTCAGAGCATATAGACACCACTGCCATGGACCACAGTCTGGTGTTTTACTAGTCAACATGTTTTTCAAAGCATTATAGAAAGGAAAAGCTCTCCATAAATGAAAACCGTTGAGAGAATTACTTTGTTTTGACAGAAACAAAGTCTATTACTGCAAAGCTTTCTTCCTGCCTTGGCAAAGGAGATCTCATTCCCAGTATCCCCAGCAGTATTCTCCATTGCCACGATGACATCTACTGGAGGGGATGGGATTGAACAAGGATTTTGCTGTCCAAGTGTGAAGGCTTCTAACATCAGCAGGGTTGCTGTAATTTCACTCCCTGAGAACTACTGCAGTATTGAAACATGTGAAGAACAACATGACAATGTTAGTGTTCTAGATATTATAAATTGCAACTCCCTCAAGAGACACGTGAGAATAAAGGATTAGAAGAAACAATTTAAACCTCGTCTAATACGTGTAAATAAAACTGGCTCATACAGATAATTTTAAATTATTATATGACAAGAAACTTGCTAAGTATCTCTCAAAAGATTCAAATGTGCATTAACTGTACAATACTATTTATTATTGTGGCACTCCAAAGATATGCTAACCTGAAGCACAGGTTTGTTAAAACAAAGGAGATATTAGAAATCAGTTATGCAAAACAGTATAAATTAAAAATATATGCAATGCTTTACGTATGAGTTTTTAAGTTTTCTCCACAATAAAAATACTAGATGTTGGCTTGAAAAAATAGTGTATATTCTCTCTACATTTTCACTTCATATTTGCAGATGCAAATAAATCTTCACAATAACTGAAAAGGAGAATTGAGAATTAATATGTTTTCTGAAGCATCAGATCTAACTTCTTTTGTTAGAAATGAGTTTCTGAAATTTGTTTAAATGAAACTGAAGTCACTACCCATTGTAGATGTTTTCTTAAAATCAAATTTTGCAGGGAAGCACACTTATTTTCCTTTAAGCCCATTCCACTACCAGACTATGGCTGCACCTTGTCTGCCTCCTCCCAGCCTCCAGAGATCCACCACCTGCATGAGGAGTGGCATGTGCCAAGTCATTCTATTGTCCTTCTGTGCACTCTGTTCTGTTCCTTTTGGACGGACAGGAGCAGACCATAATGATGTGGGGTAAATGCTGTGTGATAGCAGGTGGAATCTGTAGGCTCAGTCTACGTCTGGGATGGAGAGGGTGTGTGGATTCTGGCTTTTGCTTCTGAGTAAGTTTATAGAGGAATTTCCCAGGAAAGAAGAGTACACAACAGGCCTGAATTTGCCATGAAACCAAAGCAAACAAAACTATTCCTGATCAAATAAATTTGCAAATCAATAACCCAAATCCTCCTGATTAAATAAACTTGCAAATAAGTCTGCACAAACACAGATTCACTGTAAAAGAGGTCTTTAATTAACAAAAGAGCTTGTTTGCCTCCTGGAGCTCCCATTGCTTTCTTGTGCAGGAAAAGAAACAGTAACAGGTGCCTGCAGATGAGGAGGTAGTCTGAAATTAATGAATTCTGCAAAAAAATCATTATATACAAACTGAGAACATTTTTTCCACATGAAGGAAATCCGCTGTAATCAAGATGAGAGGTGAGGACAGAAGAATAACATGAAGGAATCGTTTTTGTGGAAGCAAGAAGAGAAAAAGTGAGACTAGAGGGAGTATCACAAGGGCCTTTGACATCAAGGCCCTGGATCTTAAACTTGGCAATAGCTAAAGAGACACTGAAGGCTTCAAACGGCAAAATTAGATCTTGGTACTGACAGCAGTGTGACATAATGCAGGATAAACTGGGATGAAGCAGTGTCTGTGGCCAGCAGGACAGCGAGGGAGAGCACCATGTATGATATGTGCTGAGCAGTTGCTTGGTCTACAAATGGGTAGGAATCCTGATGTGCCCTTTATCAAACTTCCTGAGCACGCCTGTCCTGGACTTCAACTTGTCTAGAAATCAGAGGCGCATTGGCAAAGTAATTTGACAGCAGATGACTGCTGCTAAAAGCAGCCATCTACTGCCAAAGGTATTAGGGTTGGCAGGCTGGGAATGTGCTGTCAATGCCTGGCAGCTTAGGAACCAGTCACAAGCTGAAAAAAAACAGTAAATACTATGCTTCTATCAAAAACATAAGAAGACGCTTCTAAAGGATTTTACAAAAGGCTTTTTCAAACTACTCCACTTAACCACCAATAATGTTAAATCACACTTCTAGGAAACACTAGTGCATTTTCTTTGAAGGATATCACCCACCTCCATAGCTGGAGGAATAGTTATAAGAACTACTAGTGCATGCAACTATCTAACAGGCTCATTCATAAAATGCCACCCTTAGGAGGATTATACGTATCAGAAAGAGGAAGACAGCAAAAGGTAAAATCACAGATATGGAGAAGGAAAAATACATGAAGGGAAGAATATAGTTCTTTCTTTCTTTCTTTCTTTCTTTCTTTCTTTCTTTCTTTCTTTCTTTTCTTTCTTTCTTTTCTTTCTTTCTTTCTTTCTTTCTTTCTTTCTTTCTTTCTTTCTTTCTTTCTTTCTTTCTTTCTTTCTTTCTTTCTTTTTTTTTTTTTAATGGGGAAATGTTGCTTATTAGCATTGCTATACTTGAAAAATACCTTTGACCCCAGTCTGAGCGGGTTTCTTCCCACATCCTAAGCCTTTAGTTATCATCTTTGTGTGTGTGTGTGATGAAATATCACAATGCTTCTTCTTCCTGCTGGGGTGCTGTCTGCACTTCCAGACTATTAGTTACAACTATCCTAGTCCTTCACACATGTGACTGTGCTTCTGTTTTCTCCAGTGTCAATGACAGAGGTAATGAATGGGCAGCTTCAATCCAGGTCTATTACTTATATATGCAAGATAAAAAATACCTCTAAAACCGTGAAACTGTCCTCATGTACAGCTGGCAGGCTTGCCATTCTCCTGGGCCAGGGAGGCTGTGTTAGGGGAGCATTTTCACACCACTCAAGGAGTTGCACACNAAAGAAGTCCTAGACCTAGGAAAAACATTAATAAGCAACAACTAAATCATCAGTGTGTTATCAATATTATTATCTTACTGAATCCAAAACACAACACTGTACAAACTACTAGGGAAATTGGTAAGAAAAGAAATTTATTCCAACCAAAAGCATAGATGTCAGTGAAAGTTCACAGCTTGTGGCCTAAGGCTTCAGCAAATCCANCATGTACAGCTGGCAGGCTTGCCATTCTCCTGGGCCAGGGAGGCTGTGTTAGGGGAGCATTTTCACACCACTCAAGGAGTTGCACACACGTGTGACCCAACACTTTAACTGATAGGACTGGAGTTCCTTAAGAGAGGGCCAATGGATCATCCCTTTTGACTCCTTCTGCACATGCACATTAATTCTCGGGTGTGTTTCCTTCTCCTTCAGTCTCAAACCTAGGTTTACCACAGCAGAGTTTCAGGCTTTGGATTTTTTAAGAATAAATAATTTTTTAGAGTGATACAGCAGCAGAGTCAGCTCGATCTGGGTGTCTCCAGAGAGAATCTGCAAACAAAGACATCCCATGGCAATTACACCCTTGTGATTTAAGCACCCATGCCTCATGTGCTCTGCATGGGACTTTTTAGTTCAAAGGTGATTTGTGGTCTGGGGTGTTCTAACACCATATGGGATTCTTTCTTCATCTCCACATAGGCAGGCCATTAACTGTTTTTATTTCCTCCAGTTGCATCTTCTGCTGCCAGCTGTATCCTCTTTCTCTTCTGGTTTGTGCTTCTTGTGCACCTGCTCACCAACAGAGCATGGGAAACTAAAGAAGTCCTAGACCTAGGAAAAACATTAATAAGCAACAACTAAATCATCAGTGTGTTATCAATATTATTATCTTACTGAATCCAAAACACAACACTGTACAAACTACTAGGGAAATTGGTAAGAAAAGAAATTTATTCCAACCAAAAGCATAGATGTCAGTGAAAGTTCACAGCTTGTGGCCTAAGGCTTCAGCAAATCCAGTTACTCATGCTAAGAAAGTAAAACCGAGCAAATAGCATACTAAATCATTCAACATTATAACTCTAATTGACTCATTCTATTTAAAACTTATTTAATCTAAACAACTAACATCTCTCAAGTTGGACATATTTAAATTCTCTTTGAAATCTCTCTCCTTCAGTTTGTCTGCACAGGGAACTTTTGAAAGGTTATCTTCCCCTCCTGTGTCTTCTCAAAGGGTTTATAAATCTTTCAACTCCTTTTGATATTCAAGGTCTCAGACTAAAGTTTGTTTCTCCTTGGGGATTGCGTGCCATGTCCCTGAATCCTGCTAGTTTCACTCATTATCTTTTCAGTGTAGGCTTGTCTGTTCTTGTGTGGGAACAATTACACATTCTTTGCTCTTCCCACAGCCTCAGGCTAAGTAATATGAAGAAGGGACACTCAGAATCCATCCTGTACATGAAGTCTTTTTCCCTTGGTGATTCAGATCTGTATCTTTCACCATATCATTGCATCTCAGTGCTAATAATTTTATTA
The DNA here is from genome assembly GCA_013400675.1 of Oxylabes madagascariensis. Lineage (NCBI taxonomy): Eukaryota > Metazoa > Chordata > Aves > Passeriformes > Timaliidae > Oxylabes > Oxylabes madagascariensis. The sequence continues at coordinate 29,520 of VYZR01086296.1, forward strand.
CATACCCTCATTTTTTTTCAGTAACCCATTGTAAGCATCCCAAACCGCTGTCATTCACACTGCTTGGATCAAAGGTCAGCCTAAATGTGAGCCTGCACAAAGAAGATCATCAAAAGACCCTCGTTGCTGGTGTTGCATTGTGCATGTCAGCTGCTGAAAGTGAGCCTTAGTAATCTGTAAACACTTCAGTGTATAACTAAAATGAAGGTTAGAACTGCGAGCATTCTTGCACTACCAGAGTTTCTTACTTATACAAATGTCCATACAGAAACTCACTTTGACTAAATTAAAAGCAGCCATATTTTCCTTTCCCCTGAAAAGTCCTGTTTTCTTATCTGTCATTTCAACACTGAGAATACAAACTCCTGAGAAAGATGCAACTTCAGTGGGAAGGACTGGAGTGCAGCTGCCCATGCAGCTGCCCTGATTAGGGAATGGGATCAGCACAATCTAATCTAATGTAGACACAGCCTATCAGAAGTAATTTCTTGTACCAAAGGTCAAACAACTTGCTCCGCTGTGATTCTTATACAGCAGTGTTGGTCTAGAAGTTGGTGCTGATGCCAGTAGAGATCACTATGCCCTTCCAGCACTTTCTCCATTCCCATGTGGAGTTTCCTTTTTTCCTCAAGAAAACAGAAAAAAATAGTCCTTGCAATCAGCAGTGGCAGCTCTGAAGCTCCAACTTCTGCAGTGCTGGTTCCCTGCTTCACCCTAGATTTGTGTAACTCAAGGTCAATGGGACTAATGCTTTTAGACAATTGGCAAGATCAAGCTATAGTGACTGCTACTTGCAAAATTAGGACTATTTTCAGCAGCCCTTTGAACATTGTAGTCATGCTTCTTGCTGGCCATGTAGCACCTGCACTTCTCTGCTATGCTCCATAGATCCTGCATTGAGATATCATGTTTATTGGGCCCTTGAGATCAGAAATTTTATTTCTCCTCTTACAGTCTCATACTTGTCCATGATGTTCATCCAGCCAGACTCTAATTTGTTTTGTAGAGAGCTGCAAGAATCATTCACACGAACATCTGCTTGACAGCACCCTCCTGCACTACACAGGACAGGAAAAAACATATCCATCTAAAGAAAAATTGAGGTGAATTTTAGATAGATAGAATGCAATTTTCCCACTGAAATTCATCCAAAGAACCACCGTGAGCTGGACTCTCTGTTTTACTGAGTGGATACAGCTCTGCTGACGTCAGTGGATTTGCAGCTGTTCATAACAACATGAATTTGGCCTTGGATCTAACAATCTTATTGTTTGCAGGGAGGAGAGAGAAGGGTTGTTTGTTTCAGATAAAACTGGGTCAGTGATTGTGTCATAGCCCTGCTCACCGCCCGGTGGAAACCACTAAAGCCCCTATTATATCCCAGTAGCACTGGGAAGACACTAACACATTGCCACAAGTGAATAAGGGAGATAACATAGGTCAGCGTGTAACAGGCACTGACTTTTACATACTCATAAAGACTTTTATTAATTTCCTTGAATTTCAGATGATTTTATAAAGGGATAATACACTACTGAAAGCAGCCATACCATTCCCATTATCCATGCAGCATGTACTCAGCACCATCTGGGCTTGGATACAGATAGATTACTGCATCCTGTAACCTCCTATCTAGTGAGTCTTTCTACCCTCTCTTGGCCACCTCCTCTGTCAGCACCCAGAGGTTCAGCTATCTGTGCCACAGTCAGGTCCAGCACTGCATAATCTTGGCTTGTACTTTTGAGAGAATTGTGAGGTTGTGAACAAAAGCCGTGAGAAATTTCAGGCAAAAGGAAGGGAAAATTACAGGTAGAGGTGCTGAATAGGGGTAATTAAGAGGTCCAAGAAAATCCAAGAGGAAGAACACTAAAAAGGAAAGGCATAAAATATTATAGGTCAGGAAACACAGAGATACCACTGTCACTGGAGGACTCAGTGAAAGATGGCAATCCAGCCACCCTCGTGATTGCACCAGAAAGCAACTGACTGCAGAACAGCTTCTTTTAATCACCATTGTTTCTTTCAAAACCAGCTTCTTCCTACCCACAAAACAAATGTGCAGTCAAATAACCATGACAAATATATCATTATATATGTGTCATTATAAGATCATTTCTCAGATGATTTCTCCCAACACCACATGCATTATCAACACCAACGATCCCTACTCCTCCAGCAGTCATTCAGCATCCAGGCTACTACTCCCAGGCTCTCAAGATGCCCCACCTCTGTCCTATAGAAAACCTCCAAAAACCTCAGTCTGATGAGTGACTGGAGAGAAAAGAGTGGGAGGGGCTAGGTACTTAATTTTCTTCAAGCAAATGCTGTAATGACAGAACTTGCCTGCACAGTGCCTTCACTTTGCTAACTAACCAGAGTTTTCTGGATTTCCTTCTACAGCCCTTATTCACCCTGGGTCCAGTCAATTCCCGGGAGAGTGGATGAAGTTCAGCTCACTCTTGTGCTAGCCCCACATGGCACAGGCATGTTAGCCCAGGAATGAAGAGACCAACAGGACCTATTCCAGGAGTAGGATGGAACAACAGGAATAACAAGAAAGCGTTACCACCATACAGGGTCCTGCTGACTGCACGGATGGATTCCACGGTCCTTCAGTCAATGCATCAGGTCACACAAAAGGATCTTTCTCCTTCTGAGCTAGGTGTACCCTTGTTTCTATTTTGTGAGACCCTCTATCCCACACCTGCAACAAACAGACTCTAGCATATATTTACCTCTTCTCAAAGCTTTCTTTTCTTGCATTAGTTCTCCCATACCTCTCAGAATGGGAGAACTCAAAACTAGACCCAAGGATTTGAGACAGACAGCAAGCATTAAGCCCATGTATCAGTGGGAAATTGTGAAAATCTATTTTATAATAGTATTTTCATAATACAGAAAGGTACACAGAAAAAAAGAGCAATACACACAAGTTCGTGAGTGTTATCTTACCTGCCAAATCCACAGATGAGTTCTTCATCTGCCCTAAGGTTCCCACATTAACCCTCAGAAAGTATCTTCTACATTCAGACATTCAAATAAGTTTTTAACAAGGAGTAAAAATTTTATGAGCTTTAAATGATCACAGGCTAATTCTTCTTAACATAATCCAGAATAAAGTATCACTGAAATGGCATTTTAATCTTTATGTGATGTCATTCTAGTTTTAACTTCAACAACTCAACATAATTTCTTACTGTCATAAAAAAAACAGATTGCTTCTAAGGCCGTTGGACAATTATGTGAGTAACATAATACTGTTTATAATTGGATATTTTAGACGGATGTACATGGCTTTGTTCCAAAGGAGGTGCCTCAGTTGTAGGTCTCCTGAGGATGACTCACACATTGTTTCCTTGAAGGCATCCTCTTCCAGACAGCATTTGGAGTGGAAAAATATGATTTGTTTAAAAACATATATATAGAACTATCATTTGTATAATATATATTTATATCATTTATATTTGTATTTATAATATATAAAACTATTGTTGGGGCATAGAGGCTGTGAGGTCGTTTAAACTATGGTAGAATTCAACATGACTGTGAAGGCAGTGTTGTCATTTCCTCTTTTGCTGCCATTAAAAAATTTACATTTGTGCCCTGCTAAGAGCTTTCCTTATATGACAGCAATATTTTCTTCTGGTTTTTTTGGTCTGTGAACAAGAAGTAGTTAATTGGCTTATTCAAGTAGAAGTGCCTGAGGAATACCCCTTCACCCTGGGAAATCTGTAAAAAGTTGTGAATCAGAATTGCTGATACCAGCTTTTCTGTTTTGCAACCCTTCATTGGTAGGTGAGATGGCATAAACTTCGCTCAACTGTTTGTGTTACACTCCTTTTCTGTACCTCAGTTTAGCTGTGGGTAAAGCTCACAGAGACAGTCTCAGATAAAGTCAGTCCTCGGTGTCACTGTTTCTACATTGCCCTGTATATCCCTACTTCAAAAAAAAAAAAAAAAAAAGATACTGGAATATAAATTTATGTTGCAAATAGACACACTCAAAGAGTTAATTTACAGATTTTTACTGGACGGTCAGATAATGTTTATTATTTGGCTGAAAACAAATCTCCGAACTGATGGAACCCTTGTTGTGGAAAGATTGATGTTCTCTGTAATACAGCACAGCAGTTTTACCCATCCACTTGGACTTTTGCACAAAGAGTTCCACTACTCTCTGATCCAGTTTCCAGCATGGAGGTTAACCTACTGAGAGCTTAAACAAGTCCAGACACTTAAGCACATACTGTCTGAATTCCCTTACTTAGCAAGAGGATTATTAACACTGAAAGCCATCCCCAAGAGGGGCGATTTAGGTGTAAATAATCTTTGCTGCTAGGTTTCTCCCAAGAAAAGACTAGTTCTCAAAAGGAGAGCACAGCTCTTAGCAGGGACTGGGGTTGTTAGAACATGCTGAGGGGCAGAACATGCTGGTAGAAGAAAAGGCAATATCCTATTTTATGTTGTCTCTTTAAGGTTATGGTATTTCAAACTCACTACAAAGAATGTATGCTTAAGTATTCATCAAATTGATGCCCAAGAACTTAAAGCAATAAAATCAAGAAGGTTACTTTTTTTCAATTCACTCCCCTATACACTTAATGTGGTTTTTTTTTAATCATATGATTATTATGACCTTGCTATAAAAATCTCCCTTGCTAGGGTTGCTTGCTTTTCCCTCTCATGGGCAAGGAAGTCTAGGCCATTTTGCAGTATCCAGAAATTTGTCAGCAGGTTCAGGTTCTGCAGGCCCAGTCCCTGGCAAGCTCTCATGGGTCACAGAGGGGAGGAGTCTGGGCTATGAGCAGATGGCAAAACCAACACCAAATCCTTAAACTTCACAGAAAGGCTTGCTATGTTCAGGTGCTCTACTGCTATGGTGGTACAACCCGTGCTACACTAGTTACTGAACTGGCTTTAGGACACATCAGATATTATTTTTTCCCTTGACGAAGAGACAAAGCAGTGGGCTGGATTAGAAGCATTGCAGACAGCCTAAGTATTGTTCTTCAGAGCGGAAAATCTAAATGAAGGAAAAGGTCTGGAATTAGTTCCAAATGACCCTGAAGCCCAGGAAAAACATTCATTTCCAGGAGATGTTAATGACTTTGTGTAACACCTCCTGCGGCAGAATTACCCACTGGCTGGGGTCAGCCAAACAGCAATACAGAGAATCCTCTTCTTTCTGTGTCTTGTTTACTTTATCTGTTCCTGAAAGGAGATTGTTTTCAGAGTCTTCATTTGTCACAGTTACTGCCTTTGGTTGGCTCTGGCGATAAATCATTCCGCAATAATCTAAGATGGAAATGCTGGCATGACAAAGGACCTCTGCCTGATGGGAGGCACGTCCTATCCTGGCTGCCAGGACAGAGCAGCCTGTCACGTCCCCAGCCTGACCAGTGAAGTACAGAGGAGTTATATTATAACAACAGTACAATTAAACAGCATTAAATTCAGCTTGGGAGAATGCAGGAGGCACACTTTCAAAACCAAATATGTCTCACTGGAAGAACTTCCCTCATCCAAACTGTTGGAGCCCTGAGCACCCAGGCAGGGTTCAGTGCCCTGACCACCCTCACCTAGAGCTCCTGCTGGCTGCCCAGGGACTGCAGCTCCTTGTCACCTCAGCTCCTCTAATGACCACTGGATCATCGGCTGGTCCCGTCACAGCCCTGGCTCTGTTCAGATGTGGGGGAAGGCACCCTGCCCAAGAAGGCATTCACGTGCCAGGATGGGGTCTCCTCCATGGCTGGCTCCCTCCTGGGACAGCCCTGCTCTTCCTGCTCCCTGGCACAAATGTGCTGCTTTCAGATAAGCATTACTGCTCAGGTGGACAAGGAGTAAAAATTACACAGCACACACAGCAGCTACACAGAGTGAAAAGTGCCAGTTGCAGCTTCAGTCATAAATAATTTCATGGTCCAAGTTTTCAGAGGGGACCTTAATCTTTAATGCAAAAAGGGAAAAAACCCCACACCTACCTTACATCACGAATAAACAAATAAAGTATAAATCCATTTTAGTCTCTCTTCCCTTTGCCTGTAAAGTTCTAATGCAACTGACACATCTGTCAGAACAGAAAAATTGGGATGCCAGGGGACAATGTAAGCCATAATTCACATCATGATAAGAAAACAAGAGTTTTCCTTTCATTAGCACTGAAGGCACAAGTTTAAAACTTGAGAGAAAGAAAAAAAGAGAAGAACTCTATTAAAAAAAAGATAAATAAAGCCATGTGCAAAGGGTACTTGGATTCTAAAAACAAGCAGTGAGGAAGCCTCCATTCAAAACATGAAAACAGCTCTCCAAGGAAAGAAATCAGAAGGACCTCTAGTAAATTGTACAGAGTATTCTGGAAATACTTCAAATATGAGGAAACTGTTCAGACCAAATTTCCCTCGTCCTCTGGCGCAGCTTGGTGGGACAAGACATCCTTGCTCAATAGAGGCCACTGGCACCCAGTAAGACCATGCTCCTGAGAAGACCAGCAGTTAAGAATGTATTAGTCAAAACTGGAATATTGATTTCAGGAAGTCTAAGTTCTCCCATTGTTCATGGGAGTACAAGGAAATAAACCTTTGATCTTCTTAATGTACACAGTAAGGCACCCTGGCTAACGTGGTGATAAGCTTATTTTCTCCTTGAAGTTTGTCTCTTGTAAGCAACTATGCTACGACTTGTCCTGGCACTCCTTCTGGCATAGCACAGTTTAAATTCCTGTATGTAGCTGGATGGAAAAAAAGGACTGCTCTGGAATAGACAAAGAACAGCCCTGAGGTTGTTTTGTTAAAAAAAAAAAAAAAAAATCTGGGATGGGCTAAGATGAAAAGACTCAGAAGCATTACAATTTGGAAAGTATCTTGCCACTGTGTTAGAAGTATGCATGAGACCCTCATGCAGTTCACTTCAAAAAGTTAAACCTGCTGACAACCCCTGGTGTAATACTGTCCCAATCAAGCATCTATTTTCTTCTTTGATGTCCTATTTCCACTAATCCAGTAAAGTCTCACCTGAGCATTTGTCATTGATAATTTTGCTCTCTGCCATGACAAGTGAGTTTTTGTTTCTTTAATCCACTGAATACAAGTCAATGACAAACTCAAGACAACTGGTTTTAAAAGCAGTGTCCGCTAAATGCATAATTTGGGCCTCATCTGGGCAATCTTTCTTTCATGCCACATATGCCAGCTCCTTTTCAGTCAACGTGCGCTGAACGAAGCCTGTTACTGATCCCAAGCCACAGGTTTCTGTCTGATTTCACTGCTTCACCTGGGCTGCTGGCTCTGCTCATGACAGCAGCACTGCTTGTACCTGTCAGTCATCCATGTGGGGTGAGTAGAGGGCACGCAACCTGCCACAAAGCTGAAAAAAGGCAGTGGAGTCTCTCACAATGCTACTGCCAGAAATGAGATCATCCTACTGCTAAGTGTCATCGTAGAATGAAATCTTTCAGAGAGCATCACTGTGCTTTTTAAGCAAGGTGACTTGGCATGGGAAGAGGGAGCCCTCCTTATCTCTGAGATAAGACTTCAGGGCTCTCTTGGCAGCTTTCTTTTCAGGGCAAAAGTGGCACTGCAAGTTGGTATGAGATGTTCTCTCTGTCCAGCACAACCCTCCTCTTCTCACTCATGTTCCTACTAGGACCCACAATTTTCCTCGTCTTCCCTATCTTCTCAAACACATACACTTTGCCTACAAAAGGCAGAGGTACTACAGGCAAGACAATGGAAAAGGAAAGGAGGGGCCTTGCAAGCAGTGCTGCTTCATCTGAATGAAGAAAAGGCATGTGGAGATGGGTTACTTGTCACAGGCTCAAGGGAAGAGACACAAAACTGCAACAATGTAAGATTAACTCATAGTGTGGCTGCAGATTCCATACGAAGTCCGTATCATTGTGACATAACTCATGTCCAGGTGCTCGAAAGATAAATTACTTGTCGGTAGAATTGCCTCGTTAAAGTTGAGAGCTTGAGATGCTTTAATGATCTCAGACCTAGGGGGAGGCTAACAAAGCCTAAGGTGGAAGGATGTATCACTGATAGCGGACACAAAAGATGCAGAACTTACAGGCCACTAGGACATTTGGCAGAACCCCCAAGATAAGGAAGAAAATAACAAAACCAACTCAGCAACTGTGCTGAAATCAGCTCTGACTGGGTAAAAGGTAATTTCAGCAGGGGGATCTGCAACCACTGATCCAAGAAACCCAGGAATTAAAAGAAAAGAAAGACTGGGCATGCAGACTAATTAGCACGAGAAGTGAGGGAATCCTTAACCATAAAAGAAGGAATACTAATTAATAAAAGAATGAGATAACTTGCAGCCAATGAACAAGTTAGTTAATGCCTTTGTTTGCTAAAATGTATAAATAGTGAAAAGTTTTTGTAGTCATAGTGCTGGCTTTGCAGATTTCCCACCCAGCACCCCTTTCTGTGCAAAACTGTAAATAAATTTCCTCTGTGTGTGGACTGGCCTATTGCAAAATGGGTGAAAGAACTTATTTCAGTGACATTGTGAGATATCTCATATATTCACATTCAGAACTTCTACATCTTGTCTTACTTTGTGAATCAGAAAAAAATAAGGCACAGGTGAACTGTTCCCATTTATAAACAGTATATAACAAATTATTAATGCTGAATTAACTGAGTAACCTTCCTCCTGCCCAAAGAAGCACATGCACCCTGGAGAGAAAAGAATGCTGTAAATATCCTAATTTTCATACCCAGGCTAGCATAAAGAGCTGAACATGTTACCTTGTGTCACTCTGGATCTGTACTGCAAAGTCAGGACTTGCTAATCTTCTCATTTCAGTACAATATATTTATTACTTCAGCTTCTTGATGGAAAGATCTCTACCACAAGTATGTATTAGAGATTATTAGATTAAACAATGTTTACTAAACATTCCAGAATATCTATCTATCTTGCACCAGTCTGTTTAGCAACATTAGTTGATGGCTTAAAATGTAATTTAATATGTTTTTGAAACCACAATGGATATGATATTGTTTGTGTCAGGCCAATGGTTTTCCTGTAATGAGCATTAGAGAATAATCCTTTTATATTTTTGATTTTAACTCCAATTTGTGAATTGAGGGATATCATTAAACTATTAGTGTTTGTAGAGTGCTTTGAGAATATCAATGTGTTTAGAAGAGATATTGTACATTACAACACGTTCATTTGTATTAAATCTGTTACAAACTTCCTATTCATTTGAATTGTTTTAGTTTAATTTCTCAGCATTCACAAGGAGCTAACTCTTCTTTTTAATCCTTGCCTCAAAATTTTGAGTAAGAGATTTCTGTCCCTGAGATTACTGCTCCTGTATTTTCTGCCATCCCTTAAAGATGATGATTTCTTGGTCTTGAAATCTAATACCTCTATATGTTTGGAAGCTTTTTCATTGTGACACGCTCTTCTTGCATTTGTTTAATTACACATGGCGGTGCATGTGGGCATATATATCCCAACAAAAGATGGACATGGAACTGTTGGAGCAAGGCCAGAGGAGGCCACAAGGTTGGTAAGAGGACTGGAGCACTTCCCCTATGAAGTCAGGCTGAGAAAGTTGGAGCTGTTCAGCCTAGAGAGGAGAAGGTTACATGAGACCTCAAAGGAACCTTCTAGATCCTGAAGAGGGCTTACAGGGAAGCCAGAGAGGGACTCTTCATCAGGAACTGTAGTGATAAAACAAAGAATAGTGAGGAGACACTGAAAGAGGGGAAATTTAGGCTAGATATTAGGAATAAATTCATTACTGTGATGGTGGTGAGATATTGGAACAGGCTTCCCAGGGAAATTGTGGATGCCCCAAGCCCCAAGCCTGGCAGTGCTCAAGGCCAGGTTGGATGGGGCTCTGATCAACCTGATCTAGTGGAAGGTGTTGGGACTAGATGATTTTTCAGATCTTTCCAACCCAAGCCATTCTATGGTTCTACGTACACATGGTAGCTGGTTTTCATCAAAAAGGTGGACAGCATCTTATCTCATATAAAATGTCATTTAACCGTGAAAGCACTTCAATTTAAAGCAAATCTAGAACTTTCTCACACAGCATGCCAGCTTCTTATTGGTAAGGCAACTGCTCCCACCTGCCTTGGTATCACGCTCTGCTCCCAGCTCAAAATTCATTTCGTAGGAGGTGGTCCTTGCTGTTCCCTCACAAGCTGCCCATTTTGTACTGTGGTCTGAAGTAGTGAAAACTTCATGAAAGGAACTGGCTTTGTGGTATGCTGTCCTTTCGGGAGTACAGAGATTCCCTGCATCACAGGTTACCTGCAGTGTCAAATCCCACTGAAGCTGTTTGCAGAATTCAGGTATAGCCAACCCCTCATTTGAGGCTGATCTGGATGTGGACATCACGTTAGCTGCCTGCCTGTGTTACAGGCAGCTCCCTGGATGTCTCCTATACACTAATGCCAATCGTTAGGTCAGTAAAGCTGCCCACTCCAGGCACAGCGCAGTACAAAGGGAAGTACCATACCGAGTGCTGTCAGGGTCTGGAAGTGTTCAAGTGTTGTTTCTCAGTGGAGAAGGAACCAGCAGTAAATTCTCTGCTAAAAAGCAGCTCCCCAGGGAAAGAAGGGGCAGACCTCTGGTTTTATCTTTCCTCACTGCAGCTCGTGTCAGCAAAGGATCTGACTTTGGGAGCAGCAAGTTGAACTCCTTAACCTGGCCAACTAATCTTCCAGAACATGGCAGTGCACTCACGACCCAGCATAGACATTTATCCTCCCAGCACAGCTATTTCTGTGTATTCCATGGATAAAGGAGGCATTCTATCATTACCTTCAAAATGAAATTAAAACTCTATAGGTAAACTCTTTATACCGTGAAATCTGAAAATGGCCTGAAGTACATTCCCAGTTTTCTCATTTTTTTACCCTTACATGACAAAATCTGGAAAGCCAAGTGATGACTGTGTCAGTTTTGTTTATTTCAATGAAGCAAAGGTCAAATGCATTAAAATTCTTACAGCTTCCATGTAGCAGTAATTGTTAGATGGCAGAAACACAGAATATCAAAGTCCATTTTTAAAAATCTTACCATATGGGACATGATATCAGGAATAAAGCGGCTCATTCCTTTTATTAATAAAAGAGCCTCATGTTATTTCTGCTGGAATCTCTCTCCCTTCAAGTCACGGCACTAAGCTGTTCAACCCCTTGTTATCCGTGGAATTAAAATTGGGAACATCACACAAACGTACAAACAGCAAACACACACTAAAACGTGGCTTTGGCTGTCACTATCCTGTTCAAAAAACGAGAATCAAAGCACCAAACATTTTGGTACTACTTCTGGAAGAGGGGTGGCTGCAGTTGTCAGACAAAGAGGTTTTCTTCTAGATCACGTTTGTTTCCTTAGCCAGCCCACGTGAGACCGGGACACACATCGCCAAGGCGGGACGAGATCCCTCCAGCGGGAGCCAAAGGAACCGTTCTTTCCCTTGCTCGCACCCACGGGGCGGAGGAAGCCCCTCCACCCCTTGAGCAGGGCAGTCCCACGCTCCTGGGCAGGCGGGGCACGGCAGGGTGTCCAGCAGCACGGCCAGACCCGGGGCTGCGGGCGCGCCCGTCACGGACCGGGATCGCAGCTCCCGGGAAGGAGCACCGGCCCGGCGCGGGACCGGCCGCGGCCACGCCCCCTCGGCGGGGCGGCTCCGCCCCTGAGCCACGCCCCAAACGGAGGCGTGGCCTCTTGGGAAAGCCACGCCCCCGAGGGCGGTGCCGCTCGGCCCGCCGCGCACGCGCACTCCACGTGACGCTGCCGAGCCCCTCCCCGCCCTTTGTTTACCCCGCGTGGGGCCGCGCGCCGGCCGATGGCGTCAGCGCGCCCGGCCCCGCCCCAGNCCCGGTGTCCGTGTGTCCCCCCGGTGTTCCTGCCCCCGCCCCGCGCCCAGCGCCGGCACACGCCGTTCGCCGCCCGGCAGCCGGCGGGCGCATGTTCCCGAGCGAGGTCGGCGCGCCGGCGGTGAGCGCGGGCGAGCATGGCCGCGCCCGGCTCGGAGAAGAGCAGCAAGAAGAAGACGGAGAAGAAGCTCGCCGCCCGCGAGGAGGCGAAGCTGCTCGCCTCCTTCATGGGCGTCATGAACGCCATGCGCAAGCAGGTACGGGAGGCGCTGGCCGGGGCCGGGGCAGGTCCCGCTCTCCGCCCGGGGTCCCGGGGGTTTCCCGTCTCTTGGACCCGACTGTGGGGAAAAACCCACCGGAGCCGGCGCCGCCGGCGCCTCGGGGTCTCCGGAGCCGCACAACGCGAGTGTCGAGCTCCCATTTCATTTGCGCCGGCTCCTTGTGGGTGCTGGAGGCAGAAGACGCCGCGGATCTGTTTTTCCTTATCTGATAACGCCTTGCGTGTGGTAGGGCGGGAGCGGGGCTGTGACTGATGGATGGCCCATGATGGTCTCCGATTAGGGCATTCACGGAGCCCTTTTCGAACCGAAGCCTAAGGGCAGTGGAAAGGCGCTAATGCTGCATTTTAGACCAGAAACTCTTCCCTAAACAATACCCTGTGAACAGTGAAACAGTTCCTGGCCTGCAGCAGGAGGAGAGGGATGAGTAGAACCATTGTTTTGTTCCAAAGGTGGCATTTTTCTCTCGACTACCTCTGGCCATCGCACTAGGAAACCAGCGGCAGTGTAGGAGTTTGGGGGCTTCATCCGGCCTCAAACTGTGAACTCTTGGGCTGATCAGCTTCCGTGGTCAATAGTTTAATGAATTTTAAAGGCGACTCCTCTGTTTACCAATAGAGCAAGAGTGGTAACCAAAATTGCAAACATACAAGTGCGTTTCAGTTGAGCTGTCCAAACTGAAGTAAATACTCAGTTTTAATTATTTTTTTATAGAAAGCATTGAACTAATGGTACAAGAGCAGAAGGATGATACGTGTAACTCCTTGCACACGAAGAAATCTCTCTTCTCAGAGGAGGATCTAGATTGATTGTGGGACTTTGGTTTGTTTAAAAACAGTGATGTGTAGCCAGAGTTAAAGCTGACTCTGAAGCCAGACCATGTAGAGGCTTCATACTTGGCACTGTCATATGCTGTATCTTCTAGGGTTTAGTTTCTTGTCCTCCAGTGTTAGTCTTGCCAGAGGCTCAGTCCATCTTTTTATGCTGTGTGCACCAGCAGTCTGGGTCCTCACCTCTGGTGTTGGTTCTGCTTTTCTCTAGCACTTCAGCCCTGTTCTTCTCTCGCTAATAGACATTTATGTTGTCTACAAAAACCATTTCACGCGACTAAGTTCTTATGTATGAAAAACTAAATTTTTTTCAGTTACTTCAGGAAATTAAGACTTAAAAGCTTGTGATCTGTGTTTTTTATGTAGGCTTTGTTTCTGATCTAAAAGCGTAAACATATTGCAAGGTGTGGCTGAATTCATGACTTGGTTCCTCAGTGTTTAGTTCATACCTCTGCCATTGTTTAAAAGGGAATGCCAGATGCTGTTATCATTTGTAGGTAGATAAAGGAGATACTGCCCTCCTGTAGATATATGTGCAGTTCCCAGCACAGGAATTCACAGTGCTTTACCATGTCCCATGTTCTAGTGTGTGTGGTACCACATTGTTCTGTGTAAGTGCCTCATCTTGCAGTATAGTGGAGTGCCAGCTCTCACGTAGCTATGAGCCACGCCAAGCAAGGAGTGAGAGCATCAGGATTAGGTGCTGTGAAGTTTGTGTCTACTTCTGATTCAAATTCCAGAATCTGTTATGCCCAGGGATGTGCAGCTCTGAGTTTTGCCTGCAAACTTATCAGGAGAGCTTTACATATCCCACACAGTGCTGACTGGTCCAGAAATTCTTGCAGATTTCACGAAACTCATGTTTCTTTTAGGAGTTGTTTGTAAGAGGAGTTCAAGTATTACTGAGGGAGTAGGGGAAGATGTGATTATATAGGATAAATTTGGGAAGTCAGCAGTAGCCAGAGGAAAAAACACCATTTTCAGCTCATTAGTTGTGCTAAAGTTGTAAGAGGATTTGTAGTCAGCTCTTTCCTCTTGTATTTTGATAAGTCAAGAACTATGCTGTAGTTACAAAACCTGAATATGAGTTAAAATTTCCTGTGATGGAAATGTCAAGGTGCACATGCAGCTCTAGATATTTAGCTCATTAGTTTAATCCTGTAGGAATCTGGGCCGGTGGGAACTTAATGGGAGCTCATTTTAAGGAGGCTGCTTTTTGTGTGAGCTGGGATGAAGAGGAATCCTCCATGAATGTGGGAGTTTAGAGTAAACTGTGGACATGCTTGCACTCAGTGCAGGTGAGATGTTGGGGCCAGGTGTGTTTAGTGCTTGCAGGTCTTGTTGCTTGTCTCCAGCATTGGTGACCCACATCTTTTTGGGTTTTCCAGAGCTATTGAATAGTGTGTGCATAAATCATTTGTTGCAACATTGCAGCTCAGTGGAGGTCAGCCAAGAATGAAGTCATTGGGAATGAAGCTGGGATAGAGCTGCAAGGTGTTGCTGAACCTGTTATTCGGAAGGTGAAGTGCCCTGCAGAAGCTGACGCTCGGGTGTGTCCTTTGGTTACCATCAGTCACCTCTTACATCATGGAGGCGGCCCAGTGACAACAGTGGGTCCTTGTGGAAAGAAGTGCAGAAATCTTCCAAAGAGCATTAGTTGAAATGGAACCGTCACACCCAGAAACATCCCAGGGAAAGAAGTTAAAATGATGGTCTGTTTTGGTTGGCAAATACACCCAGAGGGGCTTAAAACATCTGAGGTGTTTCAAATGCTGAGCTGAGGCATTCAATGTGTTTTAGAAATGCAGTGTGGAGCTCAAGGAACAGCTGCAAGTCTTGGCAAAGCTTGGCCCTAGGATTTCATGGTATCTTGTACTGCAAGTTTCCAATGCTTGTTTTGAACCAGAAGTGTTAGAAATTTCAGCTTTTAAAGGATTTCCTCTGAAACTTTTCCAGAATGGTCTCTTATTTTGTTGTTGTTTCAATCCTAAGTGGTTTAAAACTACAAAGGAAGCTCTACGTCACCCCCCATCTAACTTCCATTTAGATAATATTTTTGAAAGCATTATTTATATTTTGTCCAGTACGTGCTTTTGAGTGTCCTGTAAAAAAATAAAACCAGGCATGTTTAAAGGAATTGTAAATGTGGATTATCAGCCTTAGATAATATTGTCTCCATGTGGAAAACACTGTTGCAGTTCTAAGCAAGTATATATTTCCCACAGTAGAAATGTTCTTTTGTGGGGCTGGCCTTGGGATGGATGTAAGTAGATGTTTTTGAAAGCAATTTCATGAACTTAAGGTAGTAGCCCAAAATTATTTCCTATTTTTTGAGGAAGCAGTGCTGCTCACTTTTTCTTTCTTAATAGTTAATTATAATTAACTGTAGTATGATATGCATTTATTTCACTCAATATGTTCTTAGAAGAGATAGCATTTCAGAATCTATTCAAATTATGGGGGTTTTTACTCCAATCCCTCCTGACAGATTTTAAAAGTTCTGTTGCTTTCCCTTTTCCTTCTAGAGCATGACAATTCACATGTAGGGGAGACACTAGCTGCCTACATGTAAACAGCAAACAAATGAGAAATAAATCATCTTTTGTTTGGAAGCTAGTTGCTCATCAGGTATGACCAGTCAAAGCC
>VYZR01086301.1:23126-34143 GCA_013400675.1 Oxylabes madagascariensis
CTTCTACACTGTCACAATGCATTCAATTAGAAGGACAAAACCACAAAGTAACATAAAGTTAAGACTGCAAAATAAAGCTAAGTAAATATCAGAATTCACATCTTTAAAAGCCTCTGTAAGGTATACATTACAATAAAAGATTTTCATGATCAGATGCTTTTCATCACCCTTCTTTCTTTGCAGAAACCCCTTTCACCCTAATCTGTTCTCTTTCTTATCCAACACTACAATCTCACACCTCCCATGCCCCACTGCTTTTTTATCTTGATTAGGCATCCATCTTTTAGTCAAGGTCTCCCATTTTCCAGTTTCCCTCACTTTGATGCAAGCTGTAGTACCTCCCTATCCTGCTCTAATAAATAAAATTTGGGAGAAGACAGAAATTAAAACCTCATTCTTTTGGGCCTGGGTTGCACATGTTGCTGACATGCACTGAGATAATGACAAAGGTGCGGTCAGGCCTCAGCATGATATTTAGGTACACTTGTAAGCTGCTCAAAATGTTCAATTTACACATAAAAGAAAGAAAAGAGCAGCTTTTTCAAAGCTTGTCAGTAGGCCAAACTTAAGAAGTATCTGCTATGAAAAGAACATATTCCTAATATAAACATAAATCTTAGTCTAGATTTTAGCTTCAGTTTGTTGCACTGAATAAATAAATTTGAAATCTTTGCAATACACCATTCTCCACCCGGTATCTCAAAAATTATGGCCGTGTTCTGACAAAAGCTTTCCATAGATCACCACACAATACCTAACTTAAAGTCCTGATTGTCACAGGTTTCCACTAATTTCACAGAATATCACAGAACATTCTGAGTTGGAAGGGACCTTAATTGCTACTCAAGTTTGTCAGGAGTTCGCTCTTAGCCACAGTCAGTTATTTAAAATGCTGTATTGAAAACTCAGCAGACGTGTATAGTTTACAGTGAGGTTAGTCATTTACCTGCCTTGCTGTGAGGCTAAGAAAAAGAAAAGTTATTGGCTTCAAGAGCCATACAGATTTATGTCTGATAAAAGCAGCCATGTTGCCATAGACAATTACACAAACTTGCAGAGAAAATATATCCCAATGCCTCATACGCAACAAAACTGACAGGAGGCTCTAACAGATTTCACAGCCAGTATCAGTAACCTAAGAAAACCACATTATGTCTGCAGTGCTAATTTCAAAGATGTTTTTGCCATGGAGTTTATCAGAAAAGAATCAAATAGGCCACATAAACTGAATAGCAGCAGAAGCATAACAAGCGACATGTTTTAGGACTTCACAGTTTATGTTTTTTTCTTCACAAGGAACACAAGCCTTCTAAAATTAATGATTTACTGAGATTTGCTCATGCATTTTGTATACATAAGCCCCACAGGCAGACTGTATTTTATTATCTGATTTTCAAATGTATTACTTGCTGATCTTTGAGTCATGTTGATTCTGGTTAAAAGCCCACCTCTTTAGTAATGAAAAAACAGGCTGTAAGCAAACAGGTATGGGAAATGCAGGAGAGGAGAAAACAAAGGGTTCTTGCTTAGGTAATGTGCAAGTGGCATACTAAGAAAACAAAAGGCAAAGCAGCTCCTTGCTGCTAAAAAGGGCTAGGCTGCTTTGTGATTAATAACAAGCACACTTTCTGATCTCTAGCTCCTCTGCAGATTTCTGTAGAATCCTATACAAACCACTCTTATGTTTTTGGCTCTTCTGTGCAAGGTCGGTGAAATATTTTAGCGTTTGAGTAACTGTAAAGAAAATAACTGATGTAAACATAATCCTGTTTTATAATCCACAGAAATTGACACACAATTTACATAGGACATCAATTTGAAAATAATTTTTAATTATCATAGTACTATGCTTGTGAAATATTCTAAGACTGCACAGACATACATAGACTATACGTACAGTAATTAGCATCTCCGCAGCTCCTCAATCACTGAGCATAATAATCATGCATTTATTAAGCTTAATTTACAAACTCATGTTGTACAAATATGACTGAGGAGAAAGAGAAGTTCTGCATACTATTTATGGGCAGACAAAAGGTAGAAGGAGTCGAGCCAAAGCTTTGTTTCTCAGCTAATACTCAACTGTTTCCTAAATAATGAAGTCTAGTCACATATGCTACAGAACAGAAGGCTCACCACCAAAAACATAAAATATTGCATGGGATGTAAATGAAGAAACTCCAGTAATAGCTGCACCGTTGGCGAGTGCCACCTGTAGGTGTCTTTCAGCTGTAGTAACAGGCACACACCGGTGGCTGAGTGTTACAACAAATTTTGTGTTTCAGACCCATACCTTCCTGGCTTTGTTAAACCTACCAATTTACAAAGCAGTTTACACCCTTGCTGCAGCAACAGTTGAACAGGATTAGATTTAAAAAACAGAGAGGAACAAGAGTAAGAGAGTACACACCAGTGACAGTCAAACTAGCAGTAAAAGATATACACACTGCTAAGGCAAAGTACCCCAGCCTTTGATCACTACAGTCTTTTGAGACAGAAGCTTTGAATGTGGAAAGAAAAAAAACTGGTATATCTTAAGCATATCAGACTGAAAATCTGAGATACCAGCAAGAGGGCAAAACAGGCTCATTAGCAGGGGTGGGTACAGTCTCTGGCACAAAGCATCCTGTGAAAGAAAAACAAGGATTAACCAGTACAGAAGTATGAAAAGATCTGGCCAATGGGTGGAAACAACACATGAACTATACACATAAGCAGTGAGTTATAAGAAGGGCCGATATAACCAAACTTTCCAGAAATTTAAATGAGCATCTGTAAATTGCTGCCTATCAGAAAGTGAGAGTGAAATCCTGAGTTATTAACAGGATCAACCTGTCAGTCTAAACAATGATTTTCACTGAGACCAAACTGACTAGCTGACACATGCATTACTCTAATGTGGCTACCTGGCAGGAGAAATCCACGAGCCAAGCTCTGCGGCTCATGTAACACACAGAAACATGGAACAAACACACGGACCTACCCGGGGTATTTGGTACGGAATCAAAGTGACAATTGGATAACACTGCATGTTCGGCTCCATTGCGAGGTTCCAGCTTCACTACCACATTGGTTATGTTTGCATAGTAACTAGTAAAGCCTCCTAAAAAGTCAATGCTGAAGGAGCCTGTGGGCCTTTGTATGTCTACAGATATCTTGTGAGCATCCGTGCTTTCTCTTTCTATTCCCCTTATTTGTTCTAAGAGGTAGTTAACTGCAAGAACTTCATTTTCTGGACTTCCAACTGTTCTGGGCCCAATTGCTGTAATGTTGTCAAGATATCCCCTGTAAGACATAAATTAAAACTTAAGCATCAATACATCCAACATTTAGTATGTAACTTGCATATAACTGTAACATTTTTGTACATGGTTCTATTTCAAAACTCAAGCTAAGCAGAAGAGGCTAAAGCCAGTTAGAAGGTAACTTGTAATGGGCATACAGGCCTGATCTTTACTCAGGACTTTTATCTTATCTACCATGGTATTAAGCCATTGCATTGGTTTACTCATGTGAACATATAACTCAAAAATAAACAGAAGGGTGAATGGAGAAGCAAAAGATTTTCACCTTTAGCGAGGTTCTGTATATGCATACACGCCTTTTTCTGAATGTCTGAAAAAGGACACTTTTATCGAGACACACACCTGATGTTAACACTCTAAAACTGAAATTACAGTGGTAGTTTTAGTCTTCCCGACGCCTCGGTAACACAACAACTAAAAATTCGCAAAGAAGCTTCCCGAGACACTGAGCACTACACGACACTACCAGAACTAAACTAAGGGGGACGCGCTGTTCCATCAGCTCCGAGCTCTCGCCAGGACAGAGCACGACACGACCGCTCCGCCAGGGTCCGCCCCCCCCCGGCCGCCTCCCGCCCGGGGCCCCGCCGTACCTGGCGCGCGAGGCGCTGAAGTCGCGGGGCCCGGCGGCGGCGGGCGAGCGGTTCAGCNCGGCGCTCACGTGGCCCGGCAGGGCGCGCGGGCGGGGCGCGGCCCCCGCGGCGCTCTCGCGTGGCCACGGCCCCGGCCGGGGTGGCAGGGGGCGAGGGAGGGAGAGAGAGAGAAAGCTGCCCGGCCCCTGGGCCGACATTCCTGCCCCAGCAGGGTCATCCCAGAGCACGCGGCACAGGATTTGTCCGTTCTGATCTTGAATATCCCCAGTGAGGGGATATTCAGAGCGGATACATGGCCAAATAATGAGTCTCTCTGGGCAATCTGTTCCAGTGCTCAGTCACCTGCGCTGCAGAGAGGTTCTTCCTCTTCTTCAGGCGGAACTTCCTGTGCATAATTTTCTGCCTCTTGTCTTCTGCGCTCTTGTCCTGTTGCTCAGAACCGTTGAGAAGAGCCTGGGTCTTTCTCGTGGCACGCTGCCTTCAGAGATACACTGATAACGTCACCTCACAGTCATGTTTTCTTGAGGCTGAACAAGCCTAGCTCTCTTAGCCTTTCCTCATAAAAGAGATGCTCTGATTCTTTTGTTACTTTTGTTGCTCTCCGCTGGACCTGCTCCAGGAGCTCCNACCTGGCGCGCGAGGCGCTGAAGTCGCGGGGCCCGGCGGCGGCGGGCGAGCGGTTCAGCAGCTGCCGGTGCGACACCTGCGCCAGCGCCCGCAGCCCCAGCAGGTACAGCNCAGGAGCCCGTAACTGGGCACAGCCGCTGCGGCGGGGCCTGTGTTTGGCTACGGTCCGGGGCTGGGAAGCCCTCAGCAGTGTTTGCTCATGGAGAAGTGGTGGCCTGGCAGTGGTGAAGCCCTGGGCCCTCTGTCCCGCCACAGCAGCAGGGTGAGTGTCCACCTGACCCTGCACCTGACCAAAGACTGCCCCCCATGCATTATGTGCTGCATCACCTCGCTAGCAAAGGTTTGCAAGGCTTTCCCTGGTTTCCTGCTTCTTTTAGCAGAAAGAAGTTTTGGTTGGTTGGTTGGTTTTGTTTTCGTTAAAACAGAAAGGATAGTTCACAGAAGTAACAGTGGTGCCACGTAGGGGAGCAGCAAAGTGCCACAACCCTAACCCTAACCCTTACTCTAACCCTAACCCTAAAAACCATGAAGTAAAGCACTGGTGGTTCTTGCAGGGCTTCCTGCATTTCCTCCACTGCAGTATATCTTTGGCATTTCATAGCTGTNTGTCCGTTCTGATCTTGAATATCCCCAGTGAGGGGATATTCAGAGCGGATACATGGCCAAATAATGAGTCTCTCTGGGCAATCTGTTCCAGTGCTCAGTCACCTGCGCTGCAGAGAGGTTCTTCCTCTTCTTCAGGCGGAACTTCCTGTGCATAATTTTCTGCCTCTTGTCTTCTGCGCTCTTGTCCTGTTGCTCAGAACCGTTGAGAAGAGCCTGGGTCTTTCTCGTGGCACGCTGCCTTCAGAGATACACTGATAACGTCACCTCACAGTCATGTTTTCTTGAGGCTGAACAAGCCTAGCTCTCTTAGCCTTTCCTCATAAAAGAGATGCTCTGATTCTTTTGTTACTTTTGTTGCTCTCCGCTGGACCTGCTCCAGGAGCTCCACGTCTCTCTTGTCCTCAGGAGCCCGTAACTGGGCACAGCCGCTGCGGCGGGGCCTGTGTTTGGCTACGGTCCGGGGCTGGGAAGCCCTCAGCAGTGTTTGCTCATGGAGAAGTGGTGGCCTGGCAGTGGTGAAGCCCTGGGCCCTCTGTCCCGCCACAGCAGCAGGGTGAGTGTCCACCTGACCCTGCACCTGACCAAAGACTGCCCCCCATGCATTATGTGCTGCATCACCTCGCTAGCAAAGGTTTGCAAGGCTTTCCCTGGTTTCCTGCTTCTTTTAGCAGAAAGAAGTTTTGGTTGGTTGGTTGGTTTTGTTTTCGTTAAAACAGAAAGGATAGTTCACAGAAGTAACAGTGGTGCCACGTAGGGGAGCAGCAAAGTGCCACAACCCTAACCCTAACCCTTACTCTAACCCTAACCCTAAAAACCATGAAGTAAAGCACTGGTGGTTCTTGCAGGGCTTCCTGCATTTCCTCCACTGCAGTATATCTTTGGCATTTCATAGCTGTAGCAGTGCCCAGACTGGAGCTCAGGTAGGCAGGGGTGCAGAGCAATATTGCCAGGAGGTGCTAGTGAATAGTGGCTTCCAGGGAGCTCATGCCAAGGAAAGCACCCGCGAGGATTGGGCCTGAGCAGTGACGAGGACCATCGCTCATGCAGCACTCCACATAGTTCTCCTGGGCAGAGAACACTTCTGCCTGCTCTCACACTGTCTTTGAATGACGGCACAGACCTGTTTGTGGTCATTTTCCCTATGTTTATCATACTGCTTTCCAGTGTTCTTCACCATTTTTGAAGATATCCTAAAAAATACTTAATTTTTGCTGCTTTGTGATGTAATCTGGAAACAAAATGTGCAATGATCTAGAGAAATGGCAGTTTCAATAAATCCAGTGGTGCAGATAAACACTGAACACTGCTGCTTTCTACCCTGCCCTTGTTGCCACATGAAAACTAATAGGGTTTGCAATACTCTTTGGAATTAAAAAGTCTGAAGAAAGTGGTGGACTGAAAGGTGATGACTATGCTCTCTGCACACCCCAGGTTCTTTAGGAAATTTCCATAGTCAGCCTCAGCNTTTTGTTGCTCTCCGCTGGACCTGCTCCAGGAGCTCCACGTCTCTCTTGTCCTCAGGAGCCCGTAACTGGGCACAGCCGCTGCGGCGGGGCCTGTGTTTGGCTACGGTCCGGGGCTGGGAAGCCCTCAGCAGTGTTTGCTCATGGAGAAGTGGTGGCCTGGCAGTGGTGAAGCCCTGGGCCCTCTGTCCCGCCACAGCAGCAGGGTGAGTGTCCACCTGACCCTGCACCTGACCAAAGACTGCCCCCCATGCATTATGTGCTGCATCACCTCGCTAGCAAAGGTTTGCAAGGCTTTCCCTGGTTTCCTGCTTCTTTTAGCAGAAAGAAGTTTTGGTTGGTTGGTTGGTTTTGTTTTCGTTAAAACAGAAAGGATAGTTCACAGAAGTAACAGTGGTGCCACGTAGGGGAGCAGCAAAGTGCCACAACCCTAACCCTAACCCTTACTCTAACCCTAACCCTAAAAACCATGAAGTAAAGCACTGGTGGTTCTTGCAGGGCTTCCTGCATTTCCTCCACTGCAGTATATCTTTGGCATTTCATAGCTGTAGCAGTGCCCAGACTGGAGCTCAGGTAGGCAGGGGTGCAGAGCAATATTGCCAGGAGGTGCTAGTGAATAGTGGCTTCCAGGGAGCTCATGCCAAGGAAAGCACCCGCGAGGATTGGGCCTGAGCAGTGACGAGGACCATCGCTCATGCAGCACTCCACATAGTTCTCCTGGGCAGAGAACACTTCTGCCTGCTCTCACACTGTCTTTGAATGACGGCACAGACCTGTTTGTGGTCATTTTCCCTATGTTTATCATACTGCTTTCCAGTGTTCTTCACCATTTTTGAAGATATCCTAAAAAATACTTAATTTTTGCTGCTTTGTGATGTAATCTGGAAACAAAATGTGCAATGATCTAGAGAAATGGCAGTTTCAATAAATCCAGTGGTGCAGATAAACACTGAACACTGCTGCTTTCTACCCTGCCCTTGTTGCCACATGAAAACTAATAGGGTTTGCAATACTCTTTGGAATTAAAAAGTCTGAAGAAAGTGGTGGACTGAAAGGTGATGACTATGCTCTCTGCACACCCCAGGTTCTTTAGGAAATTTCCATAGTCAGCCTCAGCAAGTTCTTATTTGCTTCACTGCATCCTCAGTACAGACAAGATTATTGATGGCAATTTATGATTCACAACTCCAGATTACACTATGACCCAGTAACATAATTCTAGGCTGAGAGGCTTAGTTTATTCTGTTTTGTTCAGTTTTTCTTCCTTTCTGCTTTTGTCTCATTTACCTATGTTACCTCTCTTTTCACAAACAGACAAATGTAGCTACAGGTTAGGTTCTCAAAAGTAGATTTTATGTTAGAAACTACTATGAAAAATTCCAATACAATTTTTTTTCTTAAAAACACCAGTGCATAATTAGTCCACTGAAAGGCTTGCAACACAAATAACAAAACAAAACAAAACAAAAGCAAAACAAAACAAAACAAAACAAAAATCAAATGTGATCCCCCAATATGTCATGGAACGGAAACTGCCCTTCGACAATGTCATGTTAATAACCTGTATGATGTTAAGGTAGTATTATTAATATATGTAAGAAAATACGGTTTTAAAGAAAGACGGGCCTGATATTGAGTGTAGGTCTGTGTTGCTCCTTTGAAATTCTTATATATAGAGTAGGCAATCAAGGAATCAAATACGGACTTTCATCTCTTATTTTGATTTCACGGATAATGTCATCAGTGCTAAAGTACTGGGGGCCACCACTCCTGAAAGAGAGTGGCTTCACCTAAGGAGCTTTAGGCAGGGCCAGCTGCTCTCCAGCAACATATCAATTTGCTTCATATCAATTTTACTATGCCTACATTTTTTGTAGCTCCTATTTCTCAAACTGTGCCTAATGCTTCAGATCATTATATGATCTGAAGCATTAGGCACAATTTGAGAAATAGGAGCTACATATCATTTATATCTTCTACCTCTAGGCATACATGAGAATTGGAACTGTAGAAAAATTTCATTGGTTTCTTAATGGTCTTCTGCCTTCTATTCTTTCAGCAATATTTGAACATTAAACCATCCCCTGTTAATAAAAAGTCTTGACTACACTGATTTTGGTGACAGTCACACTCTTACCAATCAAAACAATTTAAAAAATTCTTTCAATTTAAAATTCAGAAGTAATTTTCTGCTTTAGATCAGAAAGACTGTATGTTTGAAAGATCAACAGCCCTTTTATCATCTGTTCTGAGCACAGCATTTGGGAGGGTACTGTGAGGTATGAATTAGGCTGGAATTATAGTGCTTATGTGTTTTGACATGACTGTAATATCAGGGTCAAATACATCAGCAAACACAGTGCCCTTTATTGCTCTGTTAGTCTTGAATGACCAATTTAAGATAATTGGATCTAATTTCCAATCAAATTATTCAGCATAAATTCAGTTTGACTTTATGTCAAGAAGGCTGGTGTTTAACTTAGTATCTTGCCATCCAAGCTGGTTCATTGTGTCAGCTCACAAAAGAGGAAAATCCCAAGTTCACTGAGCATTAATTATACTTGTAAACCTTGTTTTAAGCAGAAAAAGTAAAAATACAATTCCTGATTGATAAGAACTATGGGTTGGATTTGTTTTCTAGTTTAGTAGCAAAAGCAAGGTAAGTCGTAGCAGGTTAGCACTCTTGCTTAACAGAAAAGTACAGATATGAATGTTTTATATGCTAAGGCCACCATCAGCTATTTAGGGCGAAAGAACTAGAACACTAAAACACTAGAAGAGCATTCAGTTTTGATTAAAAATAAACAGTGGTGAAATAATAGGTAAGTTGTTCCCATTGTCACCTTACTTATTCAAACGTGACTACCTTGTGGTATTAATTTCTTAATTTCTGTCCATCAAATCTTCTTACATAATTGACCAATTAATTGAAAATCCCTTTGTTACAAGATTTCTAGTCCACTGTACGTATTAAGACATCATGATCAAGACCCCTCTTACATTCATCTTCAAGCTTAAGTTTTATAAACTGTTGATTTTTCAGCCCTTTCATCCTCCTGCTAACCATTCTGATAATTTCATGTTTTCTAGTAACTTTCCTGCATTGCTAAACCAAAAGAAGTAGTATTGCAGCACCTACACCAGTGATACATACAAAGGTAAAATCATTGCTACTCTGCAGGGAGGCAGAGATGGTTATTTCCTTTAATATAAGCATGTTCCCACAGCTTTGAGGTGACAGTTCTGTCCAGCTGTCTTGGGAATCTGGTTCTGTCAATGCAGCATGTTCCAGCCATCTACTCAGTGTCCCACAGCTTCTCTGACAGACCAGCTTTCAATGAAATTTGGACTCAGCAGGAAACTCTGTGAGGCAGAAGAATCTGATTTTAAACTCTTGAGTTTCCAGGGCCTATTATGCCAGCCTTTCCTTAGTGACACTTGTGGGCTAGGAAAAATCTTGCTTCCCTGCACAGAAGGTGGTGTTGCATCACTGAGCCTTCTTGCCACAATGGAGCTAGATCTTTACTATTCCCTCAGGCACTCCTCTCTCCTTTCATCCCATCAGCCATATATCCAGCAGTTACCTCACTCCTGTAATCACAGTGTTGTAACTAGAAGCTCATATTAAATCAATTTTCTGCCTTGTCTTCAAAGTGGGTTTTTTGGGCACTACCACCAACAGTACAGTTCCTGTCCCTTAATTGTGGCCTGGTTCTCATTCTGTGTACTGCAAATGTTTGCCTTGCAAACTTTGTAAACATTCAGTATTGCTCTGAATCAACACACGTTCTTCTTCATTATCTGTTGCCATCTTAGTCTTAAAAATGAAACTAGGAAGAATATTTTAAGACCTCAGTTTAAGAATCCATCCTTATAGAAATACAGGGCAGCCTTGTGTAGCCTTGTATTCAGTTCAATACGAGCCGCTGTTCATTCTGAAAACTCTTCTATACAGGCACACTTCATGCTGTCAAGGATATTGGCACTCTTCCACTTGAACTTTATTTCCTCACTTTATCATAACTCCACAATACAGCACCTAGCCATGGATAGGACAATGTGTCACAGGCTAGTTTAAGAAACAGCACAAGAAGTCTAATGAGCTTATATCCCTTAATGTCTGTGCTCTCAGCTGAATCCTTGTAAAAATCCTTCCCAGACATCAACCAGAGGACAATTAGGGCTGATTTAGCCAAACACATCCATCTCTCTCCTAAGGTATGAGGACAGAAAATGCCTCATTGACACTCCAGACACATGCAAGAACCGGGCATTTATTTTCACCTTCATGCTATAATTAAAGCAGAATGATTAAACCTTGGTCACTCTTTTCAGAACAGGAAGTGGAAGAAGCCACCCACAGATACTAGATTTGATAGGGCACAGAGAGACTCTTGTTTGCATCAGCACTGTACTTAATCAT
>VYZR01086302.1:23838-35704 GCA_013400675.1 Oxylabes madagascariensis
ATTTTTTTTTTTTTTTTTTTTTTTTAATAGTGTATATGCCTAGATGGGAGAAAGAAGCATAAAAAGGGTAACACAAACAAACAAAGAGGAACCCGGAGACACAGTCAGATGAAAAAAATGAGTATGACCCTGGGAAGGCAGAGTATAACAAAATGAAGCAACAAAGAAGAAAGGGGAGATATTCAGGTTTCCTGCCAATAAGGGAACAGACAGGATTACATCAAAGAAATGACTGATTATTCAACAGTTTTTTCCTCTTGGTGTCAGCACCAACACCTTAGGACCCTCAATTACAGCTCACTACTTGGGTCAAGAAGGAGTAATCATATTTAGTGTAATGAACAATCAATTTACAGAACTCATAACAAATAATCTTCATGAGACGGAAAATTTTGTAAATTTCTAGGGCTTTAGACAAGTGAATATAGACATCTGTTGTTATATTTTCTGCCCCAGTAATTACAAGAACTATTAATTTGCTCATCTCAGGGAAATGCTCAAGTGAAAAGATGAAGAAGCTGTTTAGGTTTATGGCACCTTTGTATGATAGATGACCATGAGCTTTCTTCTGAAAGTTATAGCATTTTTGGCAAAACACTCAATTAGATGAGCAGCTGTTTTGTTTTTATTTTACACCTCCAATATAGTTGGGCAAAATAATTAAGCTGTCAATTATAAGAGTTAAGGTGGAAAATAAATGGGAGCTGGATGTGCAGGATTTTACATAATAAAATTGATCTCCAAACTTAGTAAATTATTAATTTTCTATAACTGTCCCAAACTCATATATGCAGTGTGGTTATACAGGTATCTTGGCTCAGATTATCTCATTAATAAAGGACTCTAATTAATTTTTTCCAGCAGAGCATCCCTCCTCATTTTCAATGGAACCAAGCACATCAAAGGTCCCAGTTGTGAGCATTTCTGAAAATTAAGACAATTGCATACAGCATAATGAGAGGAGTTTGGACATTCTGCTCTAGGGAAACATGTTTAAAATTCATTTTATGTCCTCTGAAAATGGTGGGTACTTTGTGCTCTTTGCCTTTTTTTAGGCCTGCTGGTCATGCAAAACTTTACACTCTCATTATCATTTCCCATGGGTGACCAATGCTTATTACAGTGCTGGAAAACTGGCTCTGTTATAAATATTGAGGGCATATTTTAGCCCACTAGAGTGGGTAATGAATATCTTGAGAGTGATGTTCACTCTTGCTCCTTTGCTTGTCAAACAATTGATTTTTGAAAGTTGACCATGCAAAGAGCCTCAGCTTCTAGGGGATCATTTGTTATTCATGCAAATATTCTACTGATAGTTATTCAGTTAACATAACAGTCTAACCAAATTTTTAACCCTACCCCTGATTGACAGTTTGCTATAAAAGTACAGAGGAAGTGAGAAAGCGCTGGAGCATCCTGCACATGGCCAACCTGCAATAGAGACTCACTCTTCCCCGAAAAGCAATGTCGTATCTCCCTGCTGTAGCTGGCATGTGCCTCCTGTTGGCTGTCAGAAGCTTCTCTGACAGCTCTCCACCTGCTGGATGGCGGCTGATGGTTTACATTTAGTCCTGGTTCCTTTGAACACACTGTGTTCATGCACACAATGCACACACATCCACAAACAGTGTCTGTGCTTGCACTGCCTGGATGTATTTAGGGGAGAGGGAAGGACAGATTTACCCCACAGAATGCTTGTAAATTCTTCTCAACTGTGCCAAAGTAAGCATGAAGGCAACAAGAAACGTCTTGGACAAATGTCCAAATGAAGGCTACTGTGATCGATGTAGGACTGTCATACAAGAAAGGAGCATTTTTCTTTGTGATAAAGTAACTGTTGTGTGAACCAAGCGAGCATTCTGTTACACAGAAATGAAACAGTGTCTCTGCTACAGGGGAATGTGAGACGATCAAATAATAAACATTTTAACAGTTAACAGAGTGACCAAATTATTTTCCATACAGTTCATCACCTGGTTAGATCAATGTTACTACCAGAGAAATAAGTCTTGGTGGGAAAAAAAGTGCAGGGTTACTGAAAAACATAACTTACAAAATCAGTGTTAACAAGCTGTGAAAACCAGAAATGCATCTAATTCAACAGCGTGAAGGCAAAAGTAAAAGTACCACTGAGACGAGTTTTGTTTACAGCAAATATGAAGGCAGTCACAACAATGCAGACTGCAGCAATGCACAGTAAAAACAAGACGTTTACAAAAGAATCTTCCTCTATACACATTTCCTAAAGAAATACAGGGGGAAAATACAGACAGGTTTATACCGTCTGGAGGACATATCTGTGAAGACGATGAAGAGACATAGTGTTTTCCTGGGTCCTGTCATATGTGTGAGGTGTTTGTTATATAATACTGGGTAAGAATAAACACAACCATGACAATTCAAAGATGACACTTGAGCTGCATGAACCTCCCTTTATGCTTGTGGTGAACATCAGTCCAGTGAGCTTATTATATGTTCTTATTTACTTGTCTCATCTTAAAGAGGATAATGAGGGCTTTCTGTAGACACAAAGAGATCCTCAAAAGTGTGAGAACTGAACAGAACCAAGTCTAAAGCTGGGGGTTTTTTTCATTTAATGGAAAGCTAAAGGGGCAGGTGTGGGTCTAGCAGAGTGTCCCTCCTGTTGAGATTAAGTGAGAGTCAACAAGCAGAAAAGCATGTAGACCAGAATAAGTCTTGAGAGTGGAGACCAATAACTTACAGACCCAGCCAGGCAAAAGTGAGAACCATCATCTCTAATATAGCTTAGATAAATTGATTTTGACAAGAGATTAATAATTCTGCATGCTGTGATCATGTAGTAAATCACGGTGATCCCTGAATTCATTTGGTTCCCCTTCTGTCAGGAAAAAAGCTATCATAGAGTTCTGCTAGCACTAAGAAGTGATCTACCAGCCAGAAGATGGTGGTGGCTGTGTGGAAAAGATTCAGACACCAGAATGAATTAACAGGGAGGGAACACATTCACAATAAGGCCAGAGCAAAAGTCTGAGGAAGATCTAAGAATGCTTCTCCACGAGAACAGGAGAGGAGGTCACACCTACTCTTTTAAGTGAAAGGCTTTTTTTGCCATTTGATATCTAAGTCAGGTGTTTTGACAGGTTCGGATTGAGAGAGAAAATACAAGACTCTTCACTTGCCACTTTCTGAGGCATGCTAGAGCATCATCTCCCCATCTGAAGGGATTTAGATGAGACAGAGGTAATTGTGGAAGATCTGCTAATGCAGAGTAAAAATTAATACCAGCAAGTTTTTATGTGCTTAAAATTTCCCCAAGGAAAACCGAACAGCAGATACGATAGGTTGGAACACCTAGTTCATCTGTGTGGGGATAGAGGAGATTTATTGGCCCCAAACCTTCTATAATTTATAAGGGCCCTGCTTCCTTTCAAATCCTAGAAAATCTGAGACATTAATTTATCTGATTGATCTGATTCCTGGTGTTACATACACAAGAGTTACTTTATTATGGAAAGGGTGAAGTTCCTTATGGCTTGCTGAAGAAAAAAACAAATTCAAAGTTAAAGAAAAATATCTTTGAACACAGGTTACAGACATTGTGCTTTAAATATTTAAGAGAAACAAGATCAAATATAGAAAAAGAAATAAGCCAGAAGAGACTAGAACCCTGCCTTTCCCCAAGTGTTCCTTTCACCCCTGCTCCTTTTCTGGGAAGAAACCATTCTCTTTAGTGTGGTCCACATCAGATGTGCCTGACCCTCATACACCTGGGCATCTACGTCACAGCACTGTGTGGTGTTTCTGTCTCCAATCAAGATCGTGGGTTTGTGGAGTATGTTTTTCCAAATTCAGCCTCATGAGGCAGATGTTGCCTAAAATGTAAGTGATCTTAATTTGATTTTGAAATGGAAGTCTGCCAATGTGCATGTTTGGAAACAGATCCATGGGCAGAACTTTTCTGAGACAAGTTCCAAACAAAAAATTTTTGGAATCCATAGTACCAAACCCAATGCTCAAGACATTACCTAACATCCAGAAAAAAAAAAAAAAAAAAAAAGGCAAAACATGGGGATGTTTCTGAAGTACTTGCCTGATATGAAAGGCTGGCTATCAAGGAGATCTTTATGGTAGAAATGTGTCAGAGGATATTTATAAAAATACTGAGAATTTTTGAGGGTTCTCAATAGACATGTCTTTCTTAAATGGGAAATATAAAATTGCCCAGAATTCTGTATCTTGAAAGAGTAGTTTTAAATACAAAACCATGAGGAAATAGGATGCTTTCAGTTATTAAATTTTATCAAGACTAGAAATATGACATTTAGGAGTGAAATGAAGTCATTGGAAGATGTCCCACTGACCAGAAGGAGATGGTGTGAGAAAAAAAATCTTCTTGACATTCCTGAGTATACCAAGCATAAAAACAAGAATGGGAAATGCATAATTCTGAAATATTTTTGAATTTTCATGGGGATGTCCAATTCTGTACAAACCTAAATCATTGCAGACAAGCTGCAATTACCAGTTCAGAAAGAGTTGTTCTAGATGGCTTTTGTTTTTCTTTTGGACCAGAGACCAGTGAGAACATTATTCACAATGTTGACAATTAATGCTGTCCCAGCAGTGTCTATATCTCCTTCTGCCTTTAAAAATTAGGCATTCTTTGAATTTGTCACCAGTTCTATATCTTTAAATAATACTTATGTATGTGAAGTGCAACCCTGGTCTGATGACAAATCCATCCTTCAGTACCCATTTTTCTTCCCAACCAGGATTCCTTGTCAGGGATGTAAAGAAGCTCCAAGTCTATGGAACTTTCTCCTAACGTTTTACATTCTTCAACCAAATTTCCTATAAAAACTTAATATAAGAGACGTATCCAGCCTAACATACAAAGGGTTTGACTGGTCTTCAGATGATTTCAGTCTTTACATAACAACAAAGTTCTTGTAATTGCTCAGTTGAGTGACTGACAGAATGAAGGACATGAAACAATATGCTTTTTATAAAGTCAATTTTTATTTTATGGCATAGCGATTTTTTTTTTTTTTTTTAGCAATTGTGGCAATAAATGTAATGAAGTAGTTTTTCACAATGAACTATTTTTTGGTCAATTTTCTGACATTTCAAATATTTCCTGTAATTGTTGCACTATGAAATTCAATATGTGAGCTTGTTTAATTCATTAATAAAATAGCAACAATTGAGACTCCAACTGTTTATAGAATTAGTTCCTTATTTCTGCTCGTGAGACTTTAGATGTTTCATGGGATTATTTTACAGATATGAAAATTATATTTTCTGTAAAGATTTCAGGACCTTTTTCAACTTTGAAGTAGTTTAATAGAAATAGAGAAAAACAGCTTAGGGAAAGTTGAAGTACAGGAGTAGGTGTTGAAAGGAGACAACAAGTTATTTGAAGGCTTGAAAAATGTCTTGCAGTGAAAAACTTAAATTAGAATTGGCTAGAAATGCTTTGATGCAATGTTTTTCAGCTGATAGTATCTATTCATCAAATTGAAACTCTGCTGGAAGGGATCAATTTTCATATTTCTGATTTTGAAATGTTTCCAGCAGTTTCAAAGTTGTTAAAACATCCTCCTTCAACATTTTCCAAATGGAAAAAAACCCTACAATTTAAAAAAAAAACCCTTCTTCTCAAAATATAACCTAATTATGCCAACCATCCCTGAACCAAGCTGGAAATATTGCAAATCACCCAAAATTGAATTTACTTTTGCTTTCCTCTTTTTTTTCCCTAAGTTTTATTTATTTCTGGCAGACCATCAACATTTTCAAGAGTTATACATTTTGTCACACTTTGAGAGCAGAAAAAAATTTGGCCAGGTTGTCTGACAATTCGTCTGGTTCAATCTGTCAAAGAATGTTCTTCAGTGAGGCCTACCTCTGTATGAATATATTAAAATTGTTTTTGACTGTGTATTGAGTTTGCCTGGCTGGGTTTGGGTAGCAGGAGGGATTTCTGTGAGAAGCTGCTGGAAACTTACCCCATGCCCAACAGAGCCAAGGGCAGCTGGCTCCAGGATGGCCTTGGCCAAGCACCCCAGACACAGGGGTTGCAGGAAAACATTTTTAAGAAGGGAGAAAAAAATCTGCTGTGCATCAGCAGCTGGAAGAGGGAAGTCAGAATTTGTGAGGAACAACTCTGCAGACGCCAAGGTCTCTGAAGAAGGAGGGGAAGAGGAGCTCCAGGTACGAGAGCGAGTTGCCTCCCACTGCAGGTCTTTGCTGCAGCCCATGGAGCATCCCAATCCCTAAGCCAGTGAACTCCCAAAGGATGCTGTGGCCCTGTGAGGAGCTCACCCTGTAGAAGGCTCCTGGCAGGATCTGTGGTCCTGTGGAAAGAGAGAGGATTCCTCACCGGAGCAGGTTTGCTGGCGAGACTCATGACCCTGTAGTGGGCTCTGGTCCCAAAGGTTGCTCCCAGCCGAAAGGACACACAGGAGCAGTGCGTGAGAAGGACTCACACTGGAGTCTGTGCTGGACCGTCTCCTGTGGCAGGGACCACACACTGGAGGAGAGCAGCAGGAGAAGAGTGTGAGGAGTCCTGAAGAGGGTGGAGCAGCAGAGACAACGTGTGATGAACTGATGCAGCCTCATTGCCCATTCCCCTGTGCTGCTGGAGCGGGGAGGTAGAGAAAGCAGGAGTGAAGTCTTGAGCCCGAGAAGAAGGGAGGAGTGGGGAAAAGTGTTTTATGGTTTGGTTTTATTAGTCACCATTGATTTGATTGGTAATAAACTTATTTCCCCAAGTTAAGTCTGTTTTGCCCATGACAGTAATTGCTGAGTGGTGTCTCCCTGTCCTTATTTTGACCCACAAGCTTTTTTGTTACGTTTTCTCCCCTGTCCATCTGAGGAGAGGACTGACAAAGCAGCTTTGACGGGTCTCCGGCATCTGTCCATCAACCCACTACAGACAATTTCCTTGCTCTGAGGTCATGCAAGAGCCTCTCTCCTTGCCATTAATGTCTGTCATCTGCTGAAATGAAGGGCCACACCCAAACCACTCACTAAGAATGATCATTTCCCTATTCTAATTCCCAGTTCATGACTACGAATTGACTGGGAGGGTATGATCTCCAAACTACAACATTTTCTATACATTTTGGTTTTTCTCATGAGTTTTCATGAGGAGTGGTGTGTAAGTTCAGTGTTTGCTACTGAGAGATGTACCTGGATATTATATATTAATAAAGAAAACATTCCCAAATTTTGATCTTCAGCTTTCTATCTTCATCATTCTGCTCCATCTTTCTATCTTCAATTCTCATAAGGGCTGGTGAGGTACATACTGTTTCATGGAGCTAATCCATACGTTTTTGCTCATGTAAAAATCTACAAAAATACGCTCAAACTGTGCACTTTCCAGTGATTCAGTTTAGTGGCCTGCAGCCTGGAGTTATGGATACAAAGTATAAGCTGGTAAACTGTCAAAACTTGTAACAAAGAGCAGCAGTCGTTGCTTGAGGGATATTTAAGCAGGGTTTAGTGAACAATTTTAAGATATATAAAAGGCTCTTTTGAAAAGGAATGGGATTTATTGGTTATAATGCTACAGGATACTGGAAAAATCAAATGGAAGCATGTCACATAGAATAAAACTCCTAAATAGGGCTCAACTGGCTGTCCTGGTGATCCACCATCTCCTGAAATACAAATGTCCACAGAATTTTGTTGGTATGAAATCTGTTCTCCCATCTTTAGCCAGGCTATTGAATATTCTAATCAGTTTTGGCAGCAAAAGTCTAATACAGGGCAGCAAGAGTAGCTCAGTGTACAGCATGATCTCTGTACAGCTCGAGGCATTTCACTGTGTTCTCTGAAGCCAGCTGCATTTCCACAACAGAATTTTAAATACTGGTATATCTGTGCTATCTTGGTCTGACACAGTCTTGGTCCAGAGCTGATGACTTAACCACAGAAATCTCTTATTTATGACAGACTTTATCTTGTACCTACTTACACCTAAATGTTAGATTTTAAAATGTTTCTGAAGCAGTTGGCACATAAAGTCAGAAATTTGGCAAATCTTGAAGAAATTTGTGCATGTGCATACGTGTATTGAAATGTTGACTGTGGCTTAACTTTTTCATCAGTGTGTTCTTGATGTTCTAAATATACATTCTAAAGAACTAAGCATCAACATCAGCCTTTCTGACTGAAATTAAAGTTGTTGATGTTTTCAGGAGCTGTGTCTTCCACCTGAAGCCAGTAAGTAAAGGCATGTGTACATTACCCATAAGGAGAAGGCTGTCTACATAGGTGCTTGTTTTCTAAGTTAGAAATCTAGATTTGGGAACAGAATTCTCATGTGTTTGCTTTAAATCTCAGTGAGAATATTTGGTGTTTGATTCTGATAACTTTGCATTAGCAAAGTAGGTCAATATTTCTTTCACCTACTGATCTCAAAGTCCTCAGCCAACAATGGCTGGGAGTTTTTGGGATTGTTTCCTTAATTCCTGAGAAGGAAACTTCCTGAGAAGCATGTCTGAGTATGTGATGAGTGGTACACATACTGGCCCTTGGCCTGAACAATTAAAGGAGTGTTTGTGAAGCAGATATTAGAAAATAATAACATCTTAAAGGTACAGGCTAAGGTTTAAAAAAAAAACAAAAAAACAAAAAAAACAAAAAAAAAACAAAACACCACTTACAATCTTAGATAGGACTTTAAAGTTCTACACAAACATAATGATAAAAAAAATGCTTCTATCTCCTTGCCCGTGTCATTTTTAATTTTTTTTTCTCTGCATGTTTGTCTGTCACGATGATTTTTGTTTTCTAATTCCTTGCAGACGTCTCAGTCAGTCTCTTAGCAGTCGTCGTCAGCTTCTGCGGGCTCGCCTTGCTGGTGGTCTCACTTTTTGTCTTTTGGAAGCTGTGTTGGCCCTGCTGGAGGAGCAAACCTCTCACCTCCAGTGCCAGTAATGTCCCACAGAGCAACTCCAGCGGTCCTACGGAGGTTTTGGAGAACAGCGAGAAAAAGGAAGTTAAAGAAAATGGGAAAGCCACGACCAAGGTACTCGAAGCTGCGCTGAAAATCAGCCACACTTCACCTGATATACCAGCAGAGGTCCAGAACGCGCTGAAAGAGCACCTGATCAGACATGCTCGGATGCAGAGGCAGATCACCGAGCCCACGTCCTCATCAAGGTAAGGCAGAGACACCCGCACTTGTGGCACCTTTCCCAGGAACAAGTAGAGCAGGAACACTGCTGAAAATTTCCAGGGTCCTGGATTATTCACAGGTTTCTTAGCAGTTGTGGGTGAAACATCAGTCATGTGAATGTGAAGCCACATTGTTCTTTGGACAGAATATTCTGAAACATTTAGTGCACCTTCAATTACATAATCATTTTAACATATGAAAGTGAAATCTACATCTTCTACTACTTTGTAAAGACAGATGTTGCTACTTTAAGCATTTCCCTTTTGGGTTTTGATTACAGGAAAACATATTACAGTGTTTTTTTAAAGAACTGCAAATCTAGATTTTCACAGAGATATTTTTTTATAGATATATCCTTTGTTTTTGAGATTAAAGTTTCCCTCTCAACCAAATAAATGATAGACTCATTTTTGATGGCATATTTCCTTAAGACATGGTTTGCTGATTACAAAGGAATTAAAATTCCAGTCTAAAAATACAGATCCTTATGGGCTGATCTTAAAGCTGTCCAGATTCCATGTAAGTCTATAAATAAATGACAAGCACGCAGCATTCCTTAGTGGTTTCTTTAGTATTAAAGTGGAGGACACAAACTTTAATTTTGCATTAGGTGTCACTTTATATTGAAAAGCAGTGAAGACGTGCGGGGACCTATAGATTCAAATGGGATTTTCTTCAAACACTGTTAGCAAATTTACTGCATGGAAACAAACAATGAACTGCAAAGCTCAAATCCTGAAATAAAGAGGGGATTGTTTTATAAGCAAAGATTGGGAAAATTAAGGCTAAAAGAGGTACCTAAAGTATTGTGTTATGCCATAAGTTACGGTACAGATGCTGTGTAGGAAGTAGCTGTTTTCTCAATATGCCTTTTGCTAAGGAAACACATGTTACCAATAAAAAAAAATTAAAAAAATCTCAAACCAACAAAGTGAAAAACCCACTAAATCCAAAGAAAGAAACCAAAAAGGCTCACATTCACAATAATTAGAGGCAAAAAGAGGAGAAGACATGCTTTACACTGAGTGGGCAGATACTTTGCTGGCCTCCTGGGAGCCCTAAACACGGTGTTTGGCCAGCTCAGTGCACTTGTTGTGACAGTGAGTGCTCAAGTGCTTTTTCTCAGCTATTCCAACCTCATGGAACAGCCAACAGGAAGCCACAGGAAGCTCACAAAATGAGAGCACTCCAGCCAGAGATCTGACTGACTTTAGCAGCCGAAGCATCTCCCAAATTATAAGACTGTCCAGCTGGCTTTAAGCCACATTACCCTGGCTATGCCTGGTCCCTGCAACTGTACCCATCTGCTCAGAACAGGAGCACAGTATGCAAACTGCACTGCGGAACATTCCCACAACACTCGGGTGAACTTGTAACTGTTACACTAAACACAGAGGAACAAAAACTGGTACAGTTTAGCATGACAAGCCCATTACCCAGCTCACTGCTACCTAAAAGGATATTAACTGAAAGAGTTTTATGCATCAAATCCAAGCATTCAGACAGTCTGACCTCCTGAATAGACAGAAGAAATAGCTGGCTGGCAAATGGACTTGAATAGTCCCAGTACTATAGGGGAAGAGAGAAGTTCCAGGGATATGCTCCAGATCTACTTCAGGCAGTGAAAATATTCTCACAGGTCTGTAGAGTGATTTGGATTGGGATCTAAATGAATACAAAATATTTGTGAAGCCAAGGACAGTTTTACAAAAGTAAAACCTCCTATCAATACCAGTCTTTCTGCAACCTTGTAGGGGACATTTCTTTTCATCTTCTCAAGATTATCAGGGTTCCATCTCCTCTGAAAGGGACAGTTCCTGTGCTTTAAGTACCTGATTGTCCCACCACAGCCAATCAGTAACAGGGTGTTTGGAAACATCGCCTTCTTTCAGAGTTTGGTGAAAAATTCTGTCTCCTTTTACAAAACATGTTTAGAATGA
Source organism: Oxylabes madagascariensis (assembly GCA_013400675.1). Lineage (NCBI taxonomy): Eukaryota > Metazoa > Chordata > Aves > Passeriformes > Timaliidae > Oxylabes > Oxylabes madagascariensis. The sequence continues at coordinate 34,951 of VYZR01086302.1, forward strand.
TATGTGCCTTAAAAATTACCCAGAAATGGTGATGTTTCTGTTTGTAAACACATTTTATCTACACCCTGCCTGTCTTAGGGGGAGTCCTAACTTAGCAGCCCACATTAATTGCTGCTGCCAAGAGTATCACGTATGAGAATAAGGCTGGACATTTAGACCAGGTTTCTGAATTATTCCTTATTGTGTGTTAACCCCAGCTGGCAACAATGTACCAGCAAAATGACTGAAACCTGACTCTGGCAGGGGGGCCCTAAATAAAAAGCCGCCAAGGGCAGATGCAGAGGTAGTACAACTTCTCTTGCACCATCTCCAACGCAGCACTGCTTTGTTGTGCTCAGGAGTCCTGAGGGATTCAGATGCACCCTCTCCTAAATGTATTCCATTGACAAAGGATCTGAGAGAAATGTTTGCTGTCTGGATTGTCTCCTATACACTGATCTCACCTGAGCTGGGGCAAATTAAACGGTTGTAACCAGTCCTATGATGTGTTTATGAAGCCATCGGCTCTTAATAACATAAGTGAAATCATATTAAGTCATTGTAATTGAAGCATGAGGATTTTAATAAGCCTATCAGTGCAACAATCAAATGTGCCTGTTCACATTTTTTAGACTGCACATTTAACACAGAGACATGTTAGTATGGGAAAATTATACATTTCTATTTAGCTATAACTGCATATTTTTCATAGTCCCTGACAATATGAAAAGGCCTGTTTGTTAAAATCTCTTTAGTCCTTGATACCAATTAACCA
>VYZR01086303.1:0-50078 GCA_013400675.1 Oxylabes madagascariensis
AATTTTTTTATTTCCAGTACAGCTACTGCTTCTTAATGGGGTGACAGACTATGCTGTCTGTATTAGTCAGCAGTGGAGCTAAGAGAGTCGCTTTGCCTGGTGGTGCCAAGGCTCAGTGTAATTTCTGCAGATATCCTCGTCTGAAAACACCTCGGGTGACAGTTTGGCAGGCACGCTGGCATTTCCAGCTGAGTCCCTGCTCCTCCTCATTGAACTTCAGCACTGCCTCAAGCCACTAAATGAGACAGAAACCCCTCCACAGGAGGAAGGGTAAAAACTACATGAGGACTATTCTGTGTCTCTATGCCTTGATAAAGCAAATAAACGAAATGTGGAAGGGGAAAAGGAGGTACAGAGAGTGTGACTATCTCTGGTCCTTGGCAGGACACAACTTTCTGGCACCCTCTGGCCAGGACTGAAGGGATGCTGGAGCTGGAGCTGCTCTCCCAGCCCTGCCTGTGTCCTCATGGCTGCTCCAGGGTGGCCCCACACCCCTGAGGGTGACATCTGTGTTGGGCTGAGCCCTTGCCTTCATCTGGGTGCTCACTGCCCCTGCTGAACTCACAGGTGAGAAAACACTGCCCTCACACACTTCTATGAGTGCTGCATTTTTAGTCCCACCAAGTGTGGATTTTGCTTTAGAGACCTGACAGCCAGGCCTCTCTCTAATTTTCCTATTCCCCTTGAAAAGCAAATGCACTTCTTTCTTTAGAGACCACAGAGGGCACTCACTCCAGCCTCTTGGTTCTCACTTGCTGCAGATACTTTGAAAGACTAACTCCTGTTAATTAGGAAAAGACAAAAAAAATTCAGACTGCACTGCACCTTGCCAGTGCAGGTCTGGCCCTGGCCTCTTCCAAAGGGGGAGAGGCTTTGGAAGTTGATTCACCAAACACGTTCCCGAATTGTCACTTGAGTTGAGGCAGACCCCATTTATTTTCCATGCCTTCTGCAAGCTCTTTTCCCAGTGAAAAGAAAGGAACATATTGATAACAGCAGGCTCTGTCACAGGGGAGGATCGAGAATCACCCACGCGCTGCCTTGAAAACAAACAACCCCCAAACAATTGATCAGTCACTGCTGGTACAGAGGCAGTCTATTACGGATAAAAATACAGGTGGAAAAAATTCATCAGGGATGTGCAAATACCTTTATTTAAATTCAGGCACAGTAAAGCAAGCTTTGCTCCTACAAACAGGAGTAGTGGATTATGGATGCATTCCTCTCAAGTCCTGGCAGAGAGGGAATGCATTTCCAGGCTAGGGGAGCCAGAAAACAGAGTGATTTCCCTGTCGAGGCTCTGATTTCTGAGATGGCTTAACCTGACTGCCAGGAAAGGTGGAGGTGCAGCACAAACTGCTGTATAAATTGCTGCTCTGGCTCCCTGTGTGTAATCTGAACACAGCCCCCAGGTGGGCTCAGTATCCCACACCCCAGCAGCACTGCAGGGCCCCTGCCCAAACCTCAGCACCCCCGGGGGAGCTGTGCAGCTCAGTGCCAACTGCAAACAAGCCAAGCTCAGCCTGAGCAGCTCTCACTGGACGTGTGAGGTGTTAAATTAGTTGAAAAACACAAACTTGACAGAGCAGCCAATGGAAAAGACACAAGGAAGGCTATGAAAGACATCTACGTGTGCATATTTATGTGTGAAAAAGAGAGAGTGAGAGCAAGACCACTTCAGCTCCTCACCTCAGTTATCACCACCATTTCCTTCCCACCGTTTGCAGTAGGTGCCCATGTGTGTGATGCACTTCTCAAAGGAAAGGCTGACTCTCTTGTTGACACACTGAACATGACTCAATATTGTCCTAGAATCAAGCAGACCTTGTCCTGAATATTAGCCAGACTTTTAAATCCAGAGCTAAGAAAAGACAGTGGCCACAGTGCCTTTTGGTTTTTAATTTTAACTTCCCTTTCCAGCTATGGGCACATAATACAATGTCCAATTTCAATTTAGTCTCTACACTTAATTTAGTCACTGCTTACCTTGATTTTCACATCATTGCTTTGGGAATCCTTAAGGCTTTCACAGCAGAACGATACGCTTTGAATGGCAAAGCCAGACCATGGCTGTAGAGCCCTGCCAATTTCTCCAGACATTTCTGCCTAGGAGAGAAAACACCACAGAACATCTCAGACAGAAAGGAATCGTGACAAGAATTCACTCATTTCCTTTCAAGAGAAAAGGGAGATAAAGAGAACTTAAATTTTAAAAACTCAGGTAAACAACAAGAACTAAAAGCACTTAATATTATTCAAGCCTCAACTCAAAAAAGTGAAAGAAAAATGTCAGCATTTTGACTTTTCTTCTCACTCGTGACCATGCAGAGTTGCCCATCTGTGCTGGCTGACCTTGGGCAGTTGCCAGCCATCCACCCAGCTGCTCTCCTCCTGCCCCTCCTCAACAGGAGCTCTGGGAGTCCATCTCTGCAACAAGCAGCTTCGACAGCTTGCAGTGCCTAGCAGTACCCAAATTATAAACGGTGTGAAAGGCTCTCATGCAGTGGCAGAAGAGTGGGGTTACCATAAAGCATCATCTGTCCACACAGAGGCAAAGCCCCTTCCTGTGCCTGTTCTGGGGGGGATAACCCTGAACTCTGCACAAGGGGCTCCTCTGTGAGTGGTACAGTGCTCTTGCATTGGAGCCTGAGTTTGAAGCAGAGTTTGTTCAAACAAGGGAGAAGGTATAATCCATCTCAAAGTGTGGCTGCTTTCAGAATATATAAAATCTATAGAAAATTATATATATAAAAAATATATAAAATCTATAGAAATTATGGAAGTGGCAGAGAGAGAACATCTTCAATATGGAGAATGAGAAGATGCCTTACAGTTTGCTACTCAGAAGGCATTGGCAGAATACAGTGGGTTTTGTTGTAGTCCAAAATTATTTGGAGTTGATTTTTGTAATTTATTTTTTATTTTAAGAACAGCAAATCAATATAAAACAAGACCATGCCTATGAATGAAACCAAAAGAAATTTATCACCTTCTATTCAATCAGGAAAGGAAGCAGACAGTCTGCCAATTTTTTTTTTTATCCTTACTATTTTCAGTCCTAGAGATTTTTTCCAGCAATATCAACGTCATCAAGCAATGTATGACATCAGCCGGTGACTGCTCATACTTTGGTGCAGGCAGATGATATATCTCGACTTTCCTTTCTTGAACTCCATTCCATCTCTCTCTCTGCAATATCAGAAACAGAAAAGTACAAAAAAGTTATTGCAGTAAAAGTTAATAAAGGGAAAAAGCAGGTTATTTAGCTGAGAGAATGGGGTCCCTGACGAGTAATCACAAGTCAGGAAATTCGGGGATGACTTCCAAAGGCACAGATAGGTGTTGGGGCTCATAACCATGGAAAGCCAAAGGTAGTCGATAGCTTGATTGCACCACTCCTTAAAGAGTGACCGTCCCACTGAGCTGAACTGCTGCTCAGGCTGGAGAGGCTGGAAGCCATTTGCTCTCTCCATGTAGCCCTGATTTCCAATGCCTAAGATGTTTTAGTTTCTAAAATTCTTTTCCCAGGCGATTTTCTGTAAACAAGAGACATGTTTTTTGTAACTGTATCTATGTTACCCATTCTTTCTCACAGGAGGGGCTTCTTGATGTCCCTCTGGTTTGACCAATGGGATTGAAGAAGTTTACCTTTGTTTCACCAATCAAATTGTCTATGTAAAATAGTACAAAAGAAAAACACATCCCAAAAATAAAAAATCATTTTTCTAGCCTTTTAATCTCAAAAGTCTATATTGTTTTTAGTGTACAACAACAACAGTCAATAGCTTGATTGCACCACTCCCTACAGAGTGACTGTCTGTCCTAGGTTACAGTGTAAAATTATGCCCAAGGTATGTATTCTATCAGCATGAGCCGTTAGAGCCAGGGTGGGGCAGTGTTTTCCTTATCTTCTGTTAACGAGCCTAACAATGCCTTGCCACATGACTCACAGATAACTCCCTCCGGGAGTTATCTCTGTTTAATGGGCCATCAAGGACCCACTGCATGACTCATAGAATGAGATCATCCCATTGTGAGATGCTCCGCCCAGAGGGAGGAGCCAAGCATTCCCACCTGGATAAATCCAGGGTTTGGGACAGCACAAGCAGCTTTTAACCCCTGGACCCCAGAGGAGACAAGAGCTACCAGACGTTTCTATAGGAATCACTGCTTTGACAAGACCATCTCATCTGGACTGCCACTACCACCCTAACTAACAGGGTGTCAGGTTGTATTCTGACTCTGTCAGTGGTTTTTTATTGCTTTTATTTTATTTTACTTTCCTTTATTTTCTTTTCATCTTATTAAATTGTATTTCTGACTTGGAGTCCTTCACTGGTTTTGCTTTCAAACCAGCACACTGTCCCACTGAGCTGAACTGCTGCTCAGGCTGGAGAGGCTGGGAGCCATTTTCCCTCTCCAGTGTGTCTGACATCATCTCTTCCCTCACATGTACAAATACTGGACACCTCACGGATACAGGACATCTGCTCCTGGTCATGAAGGTAAGGAGGTGCTGCAGGCGGTGTGGGCTGCAGTCCCCGTGCTGGGTGAAAGCCAGCCTGGAGCAGGCTCACCAGGAATGTGGGACATGGACACACTGAGCAGTAACACCACGAGTCTGTCCACTCAGGACACACTGTACTGCAAGGAGACTGTGCTGCTATTTGCTTGCACTCCTTACTCATAGCATGCCTGATACAGGGGCATCATTTGGTACCTTTTGTCCTTGGTGCAGAGCTTTCTGTGAAATCTCCTTGTAAAATTAATTGTTTGAAAACAGGATTTTTAAACCAAAATAAAACCACCATGAAAAAAAATAACAAAATCTCCCTTATCCCTGCCAAATCAGCTTGGCCTGGCTAACAGAGAGGTCATTCTTTGTTTTGGTTCAGACAATTTCTTTTCTGAAAGGTATACTTTACACAGAGACACTTCATTCACATATGCAATTAAATATTGCTTTCCTGAACAGAAGTGGCCACACAGAGCATGCTGTCAACACATCCCTGCAAGATTTCTCCAAGAGTTCAGCAGAATAATTAGCTTTGGTACCGTTGCACAGTAGTTTTTATCTATCAGAGTTTTATCTTGCCTTCTCTCAGTGGTGAGTCTGAGAGAAATTCTGAACGTTTGCCTCATGGGTCTAATCATCTTATTGATGCTCAAAGCGTTTAAATGTGATCTGCAGCCCCTTCACTCTTTGACATTCCAGTTCTTAAAAAAAGTCAGATATTTTGGCAGGTGCTTAGCTCAGACTTGTTCTTTAGGCTATAAGGCTTTTGCCTGTCTAATTAGCTGTGGCAAAAAGCTGAGAATGTTGACAATCTGGGGATGTGAGGTAATAAAAAATAGATTATTTACCAGCAGCAAATTAAGCTCTCTAAGAACCAGTGCGATGAGTTGTGCCCCTCTGACAATTCCCTGTAGCAGATAGATACCACTGTCTCCATCTGTCTATCTTGTGCACAGCGTACCTGACGGCGTGTTTCTAATCTATTTTCCCATGCACAAGAATTGATCCACCAAAGCCTTCAGAGACTAAAGAAAGTAACCTTTCTGGTGACAGCAAGCAAAATCCGTCTGCTTCCAAAGATGATTTTTCCCAGTTTCCTTTGGGGCAGTGCAAATAATTGGCCAGAGTTGCCAAACGCTGTTCAGGGCTGCAGGAACAGGGTGGTTGTGCTTCTGGTTTGGGCTGGCAGACAACAGCACGGAGGAAAAGGCAACTGTGGGTGATGGATGAGGCCTGGCTCCATGGGAGCAAGGAGAAGCAGCGCTCAGAATGTGCCTGCTCTGCTCCATGGCAGTGTCTGCCTGGCTCTGGCTGTGAGGGAGCCAGTGCTGCTGTGGGGCCAGCGGGACAAACAGCAGCCCAGACCTGGAGACAGAAAAATCCATACCACAAAAGTTAGCAATGGAGGTGACGTGACTTCTTGTCTAAGCACATTGTCAGCAAGGCAGAAGAGCATGCAGATGCTACAGAGCATTTTTTCTCCTTTAAAAACCAGTCTCATGATGTCTTAAGTTTTAGTTTTCATATTTTCAGATTCTGTCCTGCCCAGGGGTGCAGTTCTGAGCCTCACTTTCAGTGTCACTCAGCTCTCTTCACAGAGTAGGGAGACAAAAAAAATCCTTTTCCTGCTGAAGACCAAGGACAACTTTCAGGCCCAAAAGCACAAACAAGGGTGGGCTGAAGGGAGGAACAAGAAGGATGGGACCTCACAGCCTGAAGCCGTAACTGGACAATTAAACCCCAATATGCAAACGGACCAAAAGTTATAAAACGTAACCTCTCTCAGGATGGTCAGCCATCTTTGTGACCATTCTGGGTCCACCCTGGGTGCAGCCTTGGCCGGGCTCTTGTCGTGCCCAGGGTGGATTCTGGAGACCTTTCAATAAATACCTACTTTATTCCCTAGCTCTGTCCAGTCTCTGTTTCAGGTCAGCCTTCCAAGGCATCATCAGAAGAAGGCTGTTAAAGAGAGTGGCTCATTAGAATAGCTACTTTTATTTCAGCCAGTTTACTCCAAATGACAATCTGCCTTGGCTTTATTCCTTTTTTACACCACACTATTACTTTTCAAATTCCCCTCCCAAAATGTATTTTAAGGAATGGGATTCTGGAATATTTTTTGGTTTACTCAAACCAGGATATAAAGATATGGGAGGATAGTATATGCAACACATACTATCCTCTCATCCATATTTCTTTAGGAATGGATTAGCCACACTTTCCTGTATGTTTTCCCCACTACCTTGTTAGCATAGGCATTAGACAACCCTTCATGTCCTGTAAGCCAGCGCAATAGTCTGATGCCAAAAGAATGACAGTAAAACCTCTCTAGGTAACAATACTTACTCCAGAAAATGCTGGATCCATCTTTGGATCCAATGACTGGTCACAGATTTCAGGTTACGTGCTGCAAGGAGTCCCAGAAGTCCAATTCTTTGTCAATGAGCTGTTATGGTAAGAATATTATTCTGCTTCTTAGGGAATTTGTTAATCAATATGGGTAGAGTACATGATGCTGTAAAGCTCGTGCCCTTCATTTCTGTGGGAAGCAGAGGTGACACCAGACCTTCCCTCTGGAATGGTCACGCCAAGGTAAATGCAGCACTTCATAAAGGCTATATGGATATGGATATGGATATGGATATGCATATGGATATGGATATGGATATTTTGCCTTTTGAGCAAAGACTGCAAATTGTGCAGCATTTTCAGCCGTAACAACTCCCTCATGTTTTGGCTTGTCTCATCATCCTCAAAAGCTAAATACGATGTCAAAGTTTATTGAGAAGATCACAAAGCAGTTTGCATTTCCTAACAGCTGGGGATGTCTGAATGGGTTCAACAAACTGACACAGACAAGCTAAAACCCCGTTCACACGTCTATGCTAAATTCCAACAGAATTTACTCCAAGGTTTGGGGTGAAAGTTATACAGCTAAATCCTTACAGAGATGGACAAGAAAGCAAAGTGCAGTTTCTCCCATCCAGGTAAAAGGCTGGAAGTATCAGGAATCTCATGAGTGTGATTACTGCTGAGAGGCTGTCGGTTCAATTTGAGAGATCAAAGATGATACAGAAACACTCTGTAGCTCTGTTCTGTAAGCAGTGTGCAAGGAACAGGTAGGTATAATTTATTTTAGCAGATTTCAGAAAGGGATTGAATATTTTGATGGAACAGAACATCTACAATAACAAATAAGACTGCTTATAAAATGCCCATGAGAGGACTGTGGGCACAAACCTCACAAAAATTACTACAAGGTTTTCTATTGACTTGTGTAAGCTTGGGCTGGATGTTAATGGGTATCAATTAAGATGAAGATCTGTAGATATTTCTCTACAGATAAATTATCCATAATTTTCTGCTAGTAAAGGTTGTTACACCCCAAACAACTTTGTCCTTAATAGTAAAGGACCTGAGGAAAGACAAATTTTAATATTTGGATTTTTTGTACAGAAAAACCCCACATTCCATTTAATAATATATGGTATTTTGCTAGATATTTACTGGAATAAGTTTCACTGTCTCCCTGGTGATCACAGTTGGTAGTAACCATTACAAGAACAGAAAACGTGAGCATACAAATTCCTGTTTGATTTTCATCTTTTTCTGCCTGAAAATACTAGAAAAGACTGAAAAAAAACTTACTTTCCAATATTATAATTAATTTGAAAGGAACTTTAGGATCTATCTGTGTTTTGTAAAGCTTTTAAAACAGATACTGACAATGAACTTGGCAGATTTTTAGAAAGCTTCAATATAGTGAAAGAAAAAAATAAATTAAAAGAAATAAAATAAAAGAAGCCTGTGCAGTTTAGAAAGAGAAAGAAAGTGTATTCCATTATATCTCTTTCTCCTTCCAATATCCAACACTACGTTACACTGCACTGCAGAAGCCAAATGCTGGAGCAAATTACCTGTCAAGGGGATTTCATCAATAAATACTTGAATTCAGCTTTCAAGGAGGCCCAAGGCTGGTACATTTTCCCCTACAACTGCAGTGGTGCCTTGTTCTGTGCTGTGTAACTGCTGCAGCAGCAGCAAACCTCCTTCAGGGAGGCAAAGACTTGGGTACAGAACAGATTTGGAATTAAGAAAACAAAAAATAAAAAAACAACAAGGAGGAGAGAAAAAAAAATTGTTTTTATTCTGGCTTCTTGAAGTTATGTCTGTGCATGTTCATCTGATCCTGATATCTCCTGAGCTCACTGACTGATCTGATCCACACTCACGAGGGGCAGGGATATCAAATCAAGTCCTCTCAATCTCCAGTGCGGGAAACCTCAGTGGGGAAAGAGATCTTGCCAAGGGGCAAACTGCAGCCTGACACTCCATTAGTGAGGCACAAAGAGCTCCTGCACGAGGGGAAGGCCAGGAAGGTGGGCAGAAATGACAGAGTGCAATACAGGCTTGGGAAGGAGCCTGCATGGTCCTGGACACCAGGGAATCCAACCAATGGGATATAAATCCATTGAAAAGCAGGCTTGATTAGTTGCACTGCTCATGGAGCTGCATGTTTACAATTTGGGAGCAAATGGTCTGAAACTGAAACACCACAGCAAAAAAAAAGGGCTTTAATGCGGGGTTTATAATGGGTTCATAAAAAAATTACAGCTTCTTAAAGGTCCTGGCTACAATTACAGCCATCATGCCCTTAGTGCAGCAGGTATTCACTGATCAGGATGCACAGAGCCACCACACTGAAGGGTACTTTGGTTTAAAATGCAGCAGAGTGGTCAAGTCTTGCCTGTGGGGAAAACCTGTCAGGAGGGCACTGCCTGGGCTGGCTGGGAAGGTGCAGCACGGATGGTCCTGAGAAACTCAGAGCAGTGTCTGGAACACCACAGGCAGGGCTGTGCTCCTGTTCAGGCAGGAGTGGGAATAACTCCGTCCTCAGGGCTCTTCTTTCATTTAGGCAAATTTTAAATAGTTTTGCCTGACTCAGATAAGCTGCCTCAGCATTTCAACCTGTGCCTTTCCCAGGTGCTTTACAAAAAGCAGAGGATAAAACAGCAGCTCCTGAAGAGTTATTTGTGACTCAACAGGATGTAAAATGTTGTCTCTACAGAAAGCTTGTGCTGGCCCTTCAGCAGAACAGTACCTGCCCAGGCAAACCACCAGCTTCCAGATTGCAGTGGGGATTCTTCATATATCAAAAAGTGAAACACACTGGGGTACCTTTTTGGGTGTGATGCACTGGAATAGCCACTCATTCCTGCTGATCTTGTGCTATGTGGCCCATCACTGCTCCTTTTTAGCTATTTATTGTTTTAATTTTATAATTCCCTGGTAGCTGTTTAATCTGTTGGCCATTTTTCCATTTAGCGGTTTTGGACAGAACTTTTCAAGTTGGTGTGAGCACTTGTGGACTGGAGCCACACACACAATAATAATGCTCACATTCCCATTTTCCTGGAGGTGTTTTCCCGTCTCTTTGCCAGGGGTGGGCTGTGCTGGCACTGCACCTTCAGTAGGAGTGACACTGTGGAAACAAATCCTCTGAACCTAAAGGAAGACAAAATCCTCCAGACTAAGTTTTCAGCTAGTCTCAGATATCCAGTGCAGCAGAATGTATTAATTTTTAAAATGATTGGTTTTAATATATATAACACATCTTAAAACAAGTCAGACCCTTACATAATTAACATTAAAATTTATATGAATTGAAACACTAATGGTTACACTAACAGCAAAAATCAGAAAGAAAGAAAAAGGAATCTAAACTGATTTAGGCTGTGTCAAGTCTCAAGTTCTACAGCAAAATTTTTAGCAAACGTAAAATATTTTCTTTTGTGTGCAGGTTTCTTGAAAATGGTTTTTACAGAGTCTCTTTCAGCTCTTAATACGTGCCAGTGTCACAACGACAATCCCTGAACCAAACACGCCACTGATATCACGTAGCAAGGCTACTCTGACCTAAGAAAATCTGAATTTCCAATGGCATACAGCTCACCACGAGTCATCTCTTACAAGTCAAACATTTGCAACAAATTCCCCACATAGCTATAATTTCTGATGCAGAAGACAGCTCCCCATAACACATTTGTTTTCAGGAGCTTGTATTGTGCAGGCAGAGAAGAAAGCAAGGATCATGTGGGAGAGAGAGCAGTGCCTCATTTATTGCCTGGGACCATCTCAGGCAGGAAAGGGATGGAGAAATAGGCAGAAGAGGAGCTGATAATGACAGTGCCTAAATCAGGCAGCAGGAGAGGAAGCTGCACCTTAAGTCCTGGGAAGTTTTTTACTCTCCCACTTACTTGGATGCTGGGGAACACCTGAAGTCAGTATCACATGGGGCATGGGGGATTTTAAAGCACTTTGGAGCAGCACTGCTCAGCCACTGAGATGCTGCAGACAGCAAATGCAATGCACAGCATTCCCATTCTCCCACTCCTTTTTCCTCTCTGCCCTTTTGGGGAGCATTAAGTAGCAGCACAAAGAATTTCTATGTGACTGAAGTGAAGCACTGCTTAAAGAACAACTACAAAAACACCAAGACATAGTGATGAAAAGGATTTTGAAAAAGATCCTTAATTTGAATGGAAAATGTCTCTAAATCCTTTAAGCTGCTTTGAAAATCTCAGCCTCCATGATATGGTTTAAATCTAAGATAACAGTGCTAGTCTGAAATTAGACAGAACATAACCTTACCTAAAAGGAAGAGGGATAGAAGAAGACAAATTTCTCCTGAAGTTTGCTTGTTTGTTCTATTTTATTGTTAAAGACTTGATTTATTTCGAGGGTAACCTGTAAATCTGAGCCTGTTATTTCAGTATGGGAAGCACTTTGGAGCAGCAGCATCAGGCCACAGGCAGTGCCCAGATAAGCACCACAACAAAGGGGCTGCTCTTGGGGAGCAAAGCTCACAGCAGAGCTTTAAGCTGGGCTCAAAGGAGTGGTTGGGAGAGTTTGAAGCACCTGCAGCTGCCTAGGAGGCTGTGGATTTGGAAAGAAACTTTACTGTCAGAACATTATGTCACTGCCTAAAACAATTTAAAATGAACTACGTACTGCAGCAGGGATTCAAATGCTAAAAAAGAAATCAAGTGATTTTATTTCTACAGATGCCTGCTGCACTGGCACTGTGAGGCAGAGTGCTCTCACATCACTCACTGGAATGTAGCGCACAGATATAGACATCTACCTGTGGCTCTTTGCATTTTAGACTCTGCTTATTTATATACCTAACTCTACTGGCAAGAAAACGTCATCTTAAAATTCACTATTCTTTAAAAAAGAGGGTAAAAAAGAAAAGTGGCCAAGGGTTACACAGAGGGCGAGGATGAAGATGTATTTAAAATAATGTGGAGTGTGAAATAACCAGGGTGGTAAGTATTAAAGCTCCTTAGAGAGGATAGAGAAGAGTACAAAGAGAAATTTAAGCTTCACTTGTGTTGGAGGATTTATTAGTTCTTGAAAAGGAAGATTTCAAAGAAACTAGTAATGAATGAGGGAGTAATTACATACTGAGTTTGCAGAGAATAAACTAATTATAAAAATATGGTATGTTGTAGGCCATCTGCCCCCCAAAAAAGAACTGAATTGTCAAATTACTGAGCCAGAGATGACACATTATAATTATACTGTTACTATGCAAGATTTAATACAAAAATCTAACAACATTTTCCAATAACCACCATTTCTCTTTCTTGTTTGAAAATGAGAGTCATTATATGCTATCATGAGATTTGATGCTGCTTGTCAGCATCCCAATGTGTTGGGTGAACTGCATTACCCATCTTTTAGGGAAAACCCAGTGACAAACCCACAGAGGCATGTGCCAGAGCCGGCTCAGGAAATGAGGGAGTTCAACCCTATTCAGAGCACAAAGGAGTCGCCTGATAATCTCAGCCAAATTATTTCACTCTGTGAATAGGTGCACTGGAATTTAACAGAATGCATCAAGCTGGCTGGGTGCCCCAAACTTTCGCCTTGCCTTTGGACTTTATTTGTCAATTAAAGAGATTGTGTTTCCCTGCAATCTGTCTGTTGACAGAGTCCTTTCTTTGAGAATGCTCACTGGAAATCCAGTTTAAAATCTAGTTTTGGTATAAATATCATAACCCCCACCATTCTGGCCATCTTAGGACCATGAGTCCTTCCTGGCAGTAAAGATGTTTCAAACCTGGAGTCGACTTTTAGCCAGTAGGAGAAAGCAGTGGTGTAGGTAGGAGGTTTCAGAGGTAGGAATCTAATGGCTCCAAATTGTGAAGGCTTCATTTTATATTGAACTAAGCTTGGCTATTAGTTTTTTCCCCTTTCAGGTTCTTTATGAAGCTCTGCATAGTAATTTCCAGTGCCTGAGATCATCTTCCATATAATTTAATTCTGCCATACTCAATGGCTCTTTGGGATTTTAGACTCAGGAGACTTTCAGTTCCTAATGGTGAGTTTTGTCTTCCCTGAACAACACAGAGAGGATATTCAAATTATCAGCAGCTATTGCTAATGTGAAAAATGAAGGAGCAGAGAGGAAAGGTACAGAAAACCAAAATGCATGTGCTCATGCCAGGAGCATCTTAAACAGAACTGAGATTTTACTTTGAAGCTCTGCACAGCCATGAGCCTTTCACCCTCTCAGAGCAGATTTTCATGAGTTGCTCATGTTTCCTCCAGATTAGCAAAGCTCTTTGTTTCAGGGGAGCAAGGAACCCTATCAAAGACAGCAAGATCCTTGTGCTCTTAGAGCACAGCTGCTCGTGTTCCTTCTTGGCTCCAAACATTACAAAAAAGCCATCTAAATTCTGAAACATGAAGAAAAGGAAAAACTAAATAATTTTTAATCATCTAGTTTTGGTCCTCTGAAAGTCTGGGTCCACAAATTTATTTGGTACTAAATACCCCTGGGAGAATATTTCCATTGGCTTTACTGGTCTTTAGATAAGAGCCAACTATAGCCAAGTGCGAGTAGGAATGAGAGGTAAGAGTTTTTTTAAACAATGTGATTCTAACCCTAAACTACTTTCTACTACACCTAAGCAAGAATCTGCTTGATTTTTCCTCTCACTCACCAGTGACTAAAAATTGTGATTTCTAATTCTATGATGCATCTGTTGCAACAACCAAAATCGCTTACAAAAGGAAAAACTCACAAATATTGGAAAGAGTTTCTGATGATATTTTCAATTCCTGACATACTAAAGTACAAAAAATTAAAAAAAAAAAAAAAATCTCAATTCATGCATAAGGTCTTAATATGTTAAAAAACCACCTCCAAACACACAAACCACAATGAAAGTCAGAAGAGAAAGAAGGGGCGAAAAGGAGAACATTCAAAGTTTTTGGATTTTTGTCACTGTGCCACCAAATCCTCAGAAGTCCCAGCATGATTCTGGGTTCCTCTTTGCCCAGAAGAGTGAAAATGAGGGTTCAGTGCTCCAGCAGCAACTCCTGTGCTCAGGCTCAGCCCCACACAGCTGAAACTCAGCCACTGACACCTGCAGCTTCCCATGCACCTTTTCTGTCATCCTGGAGACATCAGGAGCTGAGTCTGCATCAATTCATACAGTTAATGCTCGCTCACATTAAAAGTGGTTCAGCATGTGATTAAAGTTTGCAGTTTAATAAATAATTACAGTGCTCCTGCCGTCCAGCCTGCTGCACTTTTCTGCCTGCAGCACTGACTTGAATACAAAACCAGTGAGTCTATTCAAGCTGATGTCTTCACTGTGTGCCCTGCTCTTATTTGCACCCCCCCAAATTAAACATTTAAGAGGCAGTTAATAAAACTAACAGTTAGACGAGACACATTAAATAGAATTTCTAAAGAATGTATTAAAATTTAGTATTAGGATAATTATAAACCAACATTTTCTTCCACTTATTTTGGTTACAAGAAATTTTTACAGTACTCCAGTATTTAGCTAAATCTGAAATAATAGCTGTATTTCCAGTGCAACGAATTAAATTGGCATATTCCTGGTCACATATTCACACAAAGATGTGAAGCTGCCTCTGGCTTCCAAGAGAGAAAATTCCCCAGGAGTTTAAGGCATTCAAGCTGGCCTTGCTCATTCAGCTCCTCTTCCAGGTAGGAAAGTAGACTATGTCTGAACAGATAAAAATAATTAAATAAGTAATAATAAAAAAGATTTATGCTGTATATCCGGCTTATTAAAATAATTTTTTCCACTACTTTTTCCTCACCACGAATATATATGTAGCCCTGTGCATGTCAGTGCCCCAAGACGCATTCTTTTCAGTTGTCAATGTGGTCCCTGAGTTGTGCCATCACTGTTAGGTGCACTCGGGCAATCATTATATTTTAAAACTCCTTAAGTTGTTCACAGAACAGTATTTTTTCACCATCCGGTGAACAGATTTTTAAAATGAGCATCCCACAACGCAGTAACATCTATGTTTTTGGAGCTGGTGTCAAGCCCAAATGACCACTACTGGAGGCCAGTTCTCCCCGTGCTGCACATCCTGCCCTCAGCACGTTCTGCACTGAGCACAGCCAGGCTGCAGCTCTGCACATGTGAGAGCAAACCAATGTCACCAAGCCGGCACAGCCCTCCCTGAGATTAATTGAAAAACAAACAACCAACCAGAAAAACCCTGAAGAGAGATTTTCCTCATCTCAGTATATTAGAAGAGGGATTAC
Organism: Oxylabes madagascariensis; assembly: GCA_013400675.1. Lineage (NCBI taxonomy): Eukaryota > Metazoa > Chordata > Aves > Passeriformes > Timaliidae > Oxylabes > Oxylabes madagascariensis. The sequence continues at coordinate 15,120 of VYZR01086303.1, forward strand.
TCCTGACAGCAACTTGAGAGAAGAAGAAATAAAGGACAGAGAAGGGGGAAGTAGTTTGCAGCATTCAATCAGTATGCAGCATCAGACTCTTAATTTGCAAAAGCTCTGCTGTAGAGACATTCCAGCATCGCTGATGGCCACTTTGCTTCCAATGGCTGTAGCTACTGCAGATGAAGCCTAATGACTTCTGTAGTTGTGGAAAGATTTCCCCAAGTGAAAGTACTTGTTAAAACTTTGTTTTCCCACTCGTAGGTCGGTCAGACAGAGCACACACAAAGGGGAATCCATTTCTGTGATTTCTGTCAGGGCATGTCCTCTTGGCTAGTATACAGCATATGTTCAGACTGCTTTGATTAGCTTTCCCTCTCTTGGTGTGTGCAGGAAAGGCACAATAACTTCAGTCATGTTGTTAGCTCCATCTCAGAGCAAGTCCCTGTGAAACACCAGTGAGGTTCCATGACTCAGACATAACCCTTTCTCCTCATTACTCCAGCCCCAGTAGCAGGAGTGCAATATTGTCTCCCACTGATCTGTATTAGCTGAAGCTTGGTAGGGAAGGAGGTTTGTATGGAATCAAAGCTCCAGCTTCCACTTGTCCACCTGCTCCTGGTCACAAAAAGAGGTCACCTGGCTGTACTTTTAAAATAAACTCAGTATCTAGTTAGCCTGTGGTAGCCCAGGGAATATTTTAATTTCCTTTCACAGAAACAGAGTAGATACTGCTGACCTCCAGGAAAAAAAAAAACCCAAACCCAATACAACTATATTAACACAGTTTAAAGTAATCTTCTGAATTTCCAGTAAGGCAATATAAAGTAAGGTTAAAAGTCTCTCAACTAGTTTCCTCAATACAGACTCAATTATAGAACTACTAAAAATGACCAGGTTCTGAAAGCATCTCTGCTGTAAAAGAGGAGCTGAAAGCAGGCAGTGCATGCCACCCACTGCAGGCTGACAGTGGGTACCAGTATAGAGTTAATAATAAACAGACACAAAATATGCCCAGCCCTGTGCTCTGCACCTTCCCCACACATGGTGAATGCACTGTGGCATGAGCTGAACCCCAGGTCACCAGGATCTTCTCTGCTGTTCTGCCCCAATGGGTTTAACAAGTCTTCTCTTTGTTGTTAATGTCAAGCAACTGCTACCAGTATCACTTCAACCTTGATATGTCTGCTTAAAATGCTGCTCTTCCTCCAAGTAAAATCATTTTGATCAGATTCTGTCCTCTGCGCTTCTCATCTCTCTCCTAAACTGAAATGTGAAACATTTAAAACAATAAAAATCACTGTACTGGAAAGCTGCACTGTTTATTTTTCGCACACTGCACGCAAGTGTACAGCAGACCTTTAAGAGTTCTAAATTCATTCTGACCTTCTTCATCGGTTATTTACTTTGAGCCTTGAGGAAATGCTTAGCTTAAATGGCCTTTTTCCCTTTCAGAAATCTAATCTTCCAGAAAAATTCCACTGGACAGCAGGTTTTGTAATGGAATTACTGTAGTTAATTCCTATCACAGCAGTTCCTTAATGAAAGGCTGGAAGAAAGTCAACAGGTACTGTATTTTGTAAAAGGTGCTGTAAATATGAGTGTCACAGTTCAGAAAGGTGTGTCATCTCCCCATCAAGATAATTAATGGTCTCTCGAGTCAGACAATTAAAGGTTGCAATAATAATCTATAAGATATCTCCCTTTGTTTCCCAATTAAAACTTTCCAGACTAATTAAAACCATGCTTGTGTCATGCAGTGTGGTGGTTTCCATCCGGGGCAATAAAATAATGGGTCTCAGCCAGAGAAGATAAACGCCCGAAAAAAAATTACCCATTTAAGCACCATCTTATGTCAACATTGATCTATGAAGTTTTGCTTCACATAGTGGAGGAAACCATCTTCTCTTTAAGGTAACCTGCACTCATTTTCATAAAAGCTGAGAGCCTCGACTTTTATTAGTTCTCTTCAGGGAAACCTTTATCCATTACAGTCCTGTAACCAAGAGCCAAGTGCTTGGGTTCCACAGAACAAATGAGCCCAATGTAATGTCAATTACACAAAAAAAGAGAGACAGATTAATTAAAACTCTTCAGAAGTCTCTTCAATATCATTGTCTGATATGCTTGCTATCAGCAGAGCATGTCTTCCATCTGGCAGCTTCAACAATATAACACTTTGAGGCTGTTCTTAAGGTAATTATATCAAATATACTGAATGTGATAGGAAGCAATTGGCAATAGTTTCAGATTAATCTCTGCACATTCTGACATTCCAGTTCTGTCCTCAAAGACTGAATTTGCTTTCACTGTGATGAAAGCAAATTGGTGGTCAAGAGGGCGTTCCCCTTTCTGGCTGGGTTTTGTTGTGTTAGCTGAGATTACAAGGGAATTCCATGTTACAGCATGGGGCTCTCCCAGAGGAACCAATGGGGCAGGACACCGTACTGTAACCTGGTCTCTGAGATGAGGATAAAAAGGACAGACCCCATTATCTACACCCTCAAAGATGTCCTGTAGCCTTTTCTGGCATTAGTATAATAATTTTTAGACTTAAACTCCTCATTGCCCACTGCAGAGATCTAGGGATTTTTCATTCTTGTGGAACATCAGTGGAGTACAGCAAAATCACATCACTCAGCAGTTGTACCCTGAATGACTTCTGTCTCCATTTCTATCCCTGATCTCACTACTTAATTAGTGGTAGCTAATTACTGTGAATAGCCTTGCATCTTTAACTAAATGAATGTGTGTAATCCTCTCTGGTTTTCTATTAGAAAAAGGGAGAGAGTTGGTGGTATCACACAGATAAATATGCTGCGTGGGAATACCTACAGGGCAGATTGCAGGAAATTTGTGCCCATTTTTGCTGTTCTCCTATCTCCTGGAGACATGGGTCAAAAGCTCAGGGACCATGGTGGTCAGAAGCCCTGTGGCCATGGTGGTCAGAAGCCTGGGACCATGGTGGTCAGAAGCTCAGGGACCATGGTGGTCAGAAGCTCTGGGGTCATGGTGGTCAGAAGCCCTGGGACCATGGTGGTCAGAAACCCTGGGGCCATGGTGGTCAGAAGCCCTGGGGCCATGGTGGTCAGAAGCTCTGGGGCCATGGTGGCCAGAAACCCTGGGGCCATGGTGGTCAGAAGCTCTGGGGCCATGGTGGAGCTGAGCCGAGAGCTCGACGGGGTGCAGTGAGGTGATGGGGCTGGTGGCTGCTGGGTGCCCTGAGGACAAGCAGAGCTCGTTCCCCTCTGTGTGTGGTGCAGTGCATCAGGACAGTCCAACAGGAGAGATCTGAACCCGCTGGGAAAATCCTCTCCCTCCAGGACCAGAGTCAGGCACAGGAGGACTCCTGCATTTCCAAGCCTGATGAGCCACCAACAACGAAACATTGTCACTCCATGTGTAGATGCTCATGTCATTCACTCCAAGCAGCTTACATTTCACTGAACAGTGGAAAATTTTGCATGGTTTACACTAAAAACTCCAACTTTGTCTCCATTAAAGCTTTCTTACACCTTACTTATTCCCTGTCCCCTCTGCAGATCACCTGGGCACCTCAGCCAAGGTTGAGGCAGTCCTGAGGTGCAGGACTGATAATATCAGCCACTGCTACCTCTCTCCTTACAAAACCCCTCTGCTCACAAGCCTAGCAGCCATTTGTCAGGCTTCCTGAATTATACTTTACTATAAAGACAATTCCTAGTACACCTGGGGATTTGCATCAATGCTGCTATAAAATAAACAAACAAACAAAACCCATCAAAGCTTCAGGACAGAATTTTCCTGAGTCAGATTTGCTTGGAGACACTGCTATGGCCATGAATTTAATTAATTCAGTGTATAAAAATGCATTTGTTCTTGCTCCAGAAATATGATCTTGATAAAGGGGTCTTAGAATTATACATATGATTCTCAGTTTGGGGGTTTGTGTAGGTACAGCACCAAGTCTCTGAGCCACTCTGAGTTAAACTAGGTTTTTGTTATCAGTGATATGGAGCAGGACTAATTACTATCAATTACAGTAGTATGGGCAACTTCATCCTGCCCTCCTTTTATCTTACAGCACTATGCAAACAGCATTTGTCCTCTTGTAGAAATTAAAAATGAAAACTGGGAGATCTGAGAGAAGGCAACTCATTCTCTTTTTTGGAGAGGCCAGGCATTTCTTTTAATTGAGGGCTATAGGAGATCAAAGAGACAAACTTTAGCCAAGGGTAAAGTCTGAACCACGTTTATAGTAATTTCATTGCTGAATCTGTGAACAGAGAATGAGATTCTCTTCCAATATTTGATTCTACCTGAGAAAGCTATGAGCCTACTAGCTTGGTTAATTATTTCTATTAGATATTGCTTCTAATACATTGATTACATCCTTGGCAAATCAGAAATTTCTTAAAATTCAGAGACCTGAGTCTAACAACTGCACTGACATTATGAGGAGTGGATGAACCTTACGGCCTTGGAGGACAAACAAACCAAGTTTGCCCACTGCAACGATTGTTTACATGAATTCAGGTATACTTTGCTGAAGGTGTCAGTTCTGTTCCTGGTTTTTGTTCCTGTGGCCTAAAAGAGTTTAATTCCATGGTTAGGGAAAACCTGAGGTCCTGAATGAGAAGCTTCCCTCAGAGAAGTTGCTTTGGCCATATCCCCATGTCCAGTGAACTTCCCTAGTGCTGATCAATCACCAAATTGAAAGCTTAGGAGAGGGCCTGAGTATCTGCATCTTTTACTTTCTGTGCAGTTCTGGTTCCTGTTTCAGATGCAAAAAAGATCAAGTTTTGTGTTTATACAACATACATCATTAAAGGATCTGAGGGGCTAAATAGGTGCACACACACTTGATAAGACAGACACTCGTATCCGAGCCCTACAAGGCTCTGGCAAAACAGAGACATCAGAAAGACCAGCACAACTCAAAGTCCCATGCAGCAAATCAGTCCCAAAGATGAACAGGTCAAGATGCTCTGTTAAGGAGAAGTTTCACCTTCTGCCCATGTGGGAAGCTTGGAAAAAGCCTGGTGTGGGGAGGCAGAGCAGCAAGAGACCTGCACACACCACACAGACCTGCAACGCTGTGGTCAGCCACAGATTTTTTTAAAGCAATGAGATGATAAGGAAGCAGGACAATCTGTTTTGAACACCAGACTCTCCTGGGATTCAGTGTCGTAACTTTTTTATTTCCCTTCTAAAATGTTAATTCAAATGTGCAACTAAGTAAGTGCCAAAACAACTTGTAAAACTTTTAGTAACCCCACATTGACAGAAAAGTAGTATTGCAGAATGTGCTCTATTCCCTTTGATCTATGATTTATTGATGCACACCATGAAATATTCATTAAAACAGACTGCTGTTTCCCGTTGATTTGTCATGTTTTTAATTCATATTTTAACACATTAATAAAACTGACACTATTAATTATTTTTTGAAATACCAAATATATTTGAGATGTAAAACTGGCATGGGTTATGTTTGATATTAAAGTATCAGGAGGAATTAGTTCAAGCAAAATATGATCTGCAAGTGCTTGTAATGATCCTGTAGATTCTATCGCCCCAAACAACTCCCTAGTTCCCTTCACTACTTTGAAACAACTTTAAATTACAAATGCAAACTGCACTTAGAAGCAGTTGTAACATTAAGCTCATGCTGCTTCTGCATTTCATACAAATACATGTGTTCATCAGTCTCTGCTATGGAGGTAACACAGAAACATATTGGAGTGGCACAGGAACCTGTTTTTCTGAAATGATTACTGATCTTGATCTTCAGTGGTGTTTTTTTTCCCAGCAACGGTTTGGTTTAACAATCCACAAGGCAGCTCTGTTCTGCCACTCCATCTGCTCTGTAGCAATAATAGGGAGGCTTATGCATTTTTAAGGGAAATATAGTCTGTCTTATAACAGGCAGACTCATAATTACAGCTTCCAGCTTGGAGCAGGACATGTTGAAATGTGCCTATGAAAAATTAAAGTTCATACTGGTCAGAAAAACACCACTGAGCTACCTTCATTTATGTCACCCAATTATTTGGCCCTCAGAGATGAATTATAAAGTATTGCTCAAAATCAGAATGACCACCTTTTAGGACTGTATTATTAAGCAGGTGGCACTTGAGATCCGGCGATTTCTACTTATGAAGATCTTACTTTCTAGAACTCAAAGAGATTTATTAATTTGCTCATTTAAAAAAAATAAAATTCAAAATAAATAAACTGTTTTAATTAGCACATCATAAGAACACTCAGAGATCAGCTCTCATTTCTCAGTTAATGTTTTCAAGAGCTTACAGCTAGAGAGAAAAGCAGAAAAGTTTGACTGACCCAAGACCACTGAAATGCCTTGAGCATCTTCCACCCTTCTTGTTGCCAAAATTCTGCAATTAAAAGAATTACAACTTTTCAGCTTTCATTGAAGCCAGACTTGCATGGGGTTTTTTTTGTGTCAGTTCTGAAATCTGAGGATGCCATAGCTATGCATAAAATATTAAGGGTTTAAAAGTTATTTTTAGCTCCATGAGACAAATCAGAGAATCTTTGATTTAATCAGACTCTAATTTCTGGCCAAACCTGAAGGGTCCCAGTGAGACAGCAGGTTCTAGGGGTGGAGAAAATGTCACCACTGAGCAGGAGCTGGGGGCCCAGAGGGTGTGACAGGGGGATTGCTGGCTGTCCCTGTGCCTGCCCAAGGAGTAAAGCAATCCACTGCTCGTGGTGTAACCAGACAGGAGCAGAGCCTCGAGGTGACCAGAGCTCACCAGGGCCCGCCTGAACCCCAACATTCCATGCTACTTTCTCTGCTTTGCCAGGAAGTTTAAAAAGGACATGTCCAACACAGTTTAGGGGTTTGGAAACTTGCCTAGGAATCACTAAAAATGTGTAAATGTGTCATTAGCATCTTCCTCACATGAGCAGAAAGGCAACAAACAAGAGAGCTTGCCTGGAGATTTGAGAATGCTCGCACCTCCTGCACTGGAATATGCTTTGTGTGGAGAATTCCAAAGGCAGCTGCTGCAATTCTCTGACCCAATGGTCAAAGGGACCTTGGACTGTTATCTACCAACTCAGGCCTCCCTGCAAACACTGAGTGCCCTGTGGGAAGAGCTGTCCTTGAGGCCTCATGGTGCTCTGCCTTTGGCAAAGAAAGGGAGAACTGTTGTCCACTCATTACACCCATACATAACCTGCCAGTCTCAAATCCATGTGTTTTCCACTGGCAATGTGGAAGTTCACATTTTTCAACTTTTTTTTTTTTTTTTTTTTTTTCCTCTGTGTGTGTATGTATTGATTTGTTTTATAGCAAATCAGCATTTCATCTGACCTTTAAAATTGAAGTGTCCATGGTTCAGCAGCTCCCAAAGCCTTTGCCATCACATAATTACGGAACCGTGATTCAGGTCTGTTAAACAGCCAACCTCAGGCAGGAAGTTCTGCAAATATATTGTAGCTGCTTCTTTATTAATTATCAGCAACTTCAGCTACTGGATTTCAAAAGACACCATTATTCCAAAGAAACATGAAGTGCTGACTGAAAATAAAAAAGAAACAATACAGCAAAAGGCCAGAGTGCTGCAGACCATTCCACAAGGGTGTGCCTATGTGATTCCTGATATGGCATGTCCCATACTGTGTCTGCAACCTCAGGGCCAACCCAAAAAAGAGACTGCCCAAATGGCACTTTCTGTGTGCTAATGACACTGGAAGGCACTCACTGATCTAGAATAAGCATCTCTTCTCTACTGTATTGTGGAGAAGGCTTCAAATGCAAGTAAGTTCAGACCCTATTTGGGGATGGAAGAGATGCTGGTGAATTATCCTGTCAGTTATAATTTTCTCTTTACTAGAACTGAATAAACATGTAACAGAAAAACCCTCAAGATGCAGGTAGAGCTTGTTGTTTGAGATGCCAATGCAGATGGAACACAATCCTTGCTCCAGTAACGCTGGGTTTGCAGATGTGTGCCCACAGCTTTTGCTGTGCTGTGGTGTGAACACCTCACATCAAAAGCTGCAGCAAGATCTGGGGGACAGGAGGGACAGGTGAGTAAGAAATACGTCCAGCTGCAGTTGTGGTGTAGCTGGATTTTGGGGCCCCGGTGCCATCACCAGGGATCCTCTGGGTGCCCCGGGCAGGCCCAGCACAGATGGGGTGAGGGACAGCGGGCCAGCTGGGGAGGAGGGGACTGACCGAACCATCACAATTAAATGTTGGCATTATTGTCGTAGGAGCTCTCTGGGACGGAATTTTGGGCACTTGCAGAAGTTGCCCCAGGCAGCTCCTGCTGTGTTTAGCCTGGTCTGAATGCCTAAATGTGTTAGCTAACAAACTGGGTGGAGAAGGCAGCCTTGCCCTCCCGAGACTCCCCGTGGTGATTTCTGCTGTGGAAGGGATCCAGCTGTGCATCGCTATTTGTAAATAGTTAATAGAAATTGTTGCTAGTGGGAAGTCATTTGTATGTAGTTAAGCTATTTAAGAGATGTTTTGTCTTTAGCTAAGATATACCAATGGCACTGAATTAAACATGCTGAACAGTCCCCTGGGACCACAGGCCAGCTGAGGGACAGCAGGTTGGGATCTCACCTAAAGCAGCTGAAGACACTTCTGCAAGGACACCTACCACAGAGACTGCCACCTCCACCCAGGAAACAACCACCCGTCCTTTTTGGGAGACTGGGTTCCCCATCTGAGCACTACCTTATGCAGACACTCCCCAAATCACCTCCCTTTTAAAATCCCTGCCTGGGAGTTGCCTGTGCAACATGATCCAACCACAAATGTTGGTTTGTCCTGGAAGGACAGACACCCAGGGGGACAGACTTATTCTGCATTCAGTACACAAAAAACTACTTATAAAGCTTCTTTGGATAACACCAATCCCCTCAGCATGTGCACATCCCACAGGAGCTGTGTTGAGCCCTGGACAGAGTCAGGGAGGTCCAGCTGACCCTGCAGGAGTTATTGGGCTATTTGCAGTGCACGTGCCTCAGTTTCCCTCCCTGTAAAAGGGGGCGATTTACAGCACTAGGAATTTGTGGATGATTTAGGAGCTACACATTTATTATTAGTTTTCTCATCTGGTTTCAACAACTAACGATATCAGGTCAAAAGCAAAGCAAGTTTTCATTAATGAAACATGAATCCTTCCCTAATACAGTGGGACTGAGCAGTCTGCAGGATGATTTTGTTGTCTGATATCGTTACCCTTTATGATCTCATATTTTATGGTAGTTAATGCCATTGGAGGAAACATGATTAGAGCAGAAAGCAGCTTCAAAGCAGCCATTGCTGAGTGCATTCATCACACTTGCTGCAGAGCTGGATTTTTCCTCTCTACAAATATAATCAATCAGTGCAGGTAAAGAGTTAGTTGCAAATAGAAGCCCTTTAGGTGAACTAGTGTGTATCCTGTTTTTATCAGTGTTCTGGGAAGTGTAGTTAGACTGGGATAAGTTATGTGGTGTGGGCTTAGGCATTAATGAATATGAGAAACTAAATTATTGAATTTTGCAATGCAAATTATTTTTTGAGCACAAATTCTTCACTTTTGAATGTTAAGGGCTCATAAAAAATGTCAATGGTTTATGAATTAGGCCATTAGCATGCAATTTGTGATTCAAACAGTACCACAGCCTCATGTAATAAGTGACTGAATAAAGAGCAGCATTCCTCTCTGCACTTGCAAAATAGTTTGTCAGGAAGGCAAATGCAGGGAGATGTCACACGAGGGACTCATTCCCTCCCTCTGGAGATGCACAGTTACACAGCAGAGGGGTCTAGCCCTAACTGTGGTGCCTGGAAATGCTGTGTTTGTGTGATCCATGCACTCATGGCAACAGGCAGAGCATCTGCACGTGTGCCATGGGCCCAGAGCTCATGGGGTGTGTGTGTGTCCCCACAGAGGTGCTGCTGGCCAGAGGCACCGACGTGTTTAACTGGCTTGGGACCTCAATGGAAATAATATCCACCCATGGGGGGACAACTCTGAATGTTTCTGAGTACACACATCTTGAGTGAAAACAAAATCTGTGCTGACAAATGTGTCTGAGAGATGGGGTACCCTGCACAAGGCAATCTGAAGGTGTCCCAAACACAAATGTGAGCTCAGTGTATAGGGAGAGAACTGTTCTCCTGGTGGCAAATTCCCTGTTCAAACAGTAGTGCTTACAAAGGTAACCAAAAATGCAAAACTATTATGGATATAAAAATTCCTACTTGCCCAAGATGAGAAAAAATTTGCAAAGAAAGCACTAATTATGAGAATATTTATGCGACAGGTTGAATATTGCTGTTATCTAAAAGATCTCTGCAGCCACTCAGTGTTTCAGAACTCTGCAGCCACTCAGTGTGCTGGGGTAGAAAAATTACCCAGAAAGGAGGCAGAGAAATGGATAGAAAAGGGATGTTAAATGTTTTTGATATATAACATACACTCTTAAAATAGTATATATGTTGCCCTGATTTTTCAGCCTTTCTGATGTGTTTCACAATTCTAACGTTTTCATAGTTTTTGGTTTCTTTCTCACACACAGGTGTTATTATTGGAGGCAATATTTATGTTACACAGGGTTTGTTTACATCCCTTCTCTTGGAGGAGGGACCAACTGATGGGCAGTTGTTTTGAGCAATAGGATGGGAGAGGTGTCAACCTTCTCCTCCAGTCCCTGGTTCGTGTAGAAATACTATAAATATGGAGTCAGATGTTCGAATAAACAGAGTTCAGAGTTCATACCTTCACCAGACAAATGTCCGTGTGTCTATCATTGCGTGTCCAACAGTGTCTATATATGCATGACACGTGATACAATGGTATATGAAACTCCTGAAACCACCAGTGTGAAAATGGAGTTCTCCAATTTGTGCCTGTGGCATCACTGACCCTCCCTTTCCCCACCTGCAAGTTGGCGGCAGGGAGGCTGAAGTTTGCTGCTTTCCAGGGGCTGACCTTTGGGATGGTCTCTAAGGAGGCAGAAGGTGTCAATCCCAGGGACCTCGGCAGGGGATGAGCCCTTCTCACAGCTCCTCACAGTGAGCAGCATGCATCCCAGTGCTCCTGGCTAAAGCAGAGAGGGGCTGAGCAGCTGGGGCAGAAAAGAGGCGTGGAGAGAAACCTTTGATTGGGAATCAGAAAGTACGGAGGATTTTTGGCGGCCCCTGCTGCTGGCTGTGGTCAGTACTTACAGGCAGTGCACATTCTGTGGTCAGTACTTATGGACAGTGCACATTCTCTGTCTGCCTACCTCAGCTGTGTAATGACCTTGCCATGGGACATACCCCAGAGCCTCTGACCTGGCTTTCAAGGCTGGATCAGCTCCCGTCCTGGGTGTTTTTCTCTCGCCTTTCTTGCAGATGAACACACACACATATACTCTCTGTTTGCATTACTAACCAGGCAATTAAGAGATCCAAGTGGTGGGTGCGTTTGAAAGTCTGGGATCAGGCCAGTTTCAAATTTCAGAACAACACCAGGTTAATATTCACTTAACAATATAGGTTAATTATTAGTCTTCATGAAAAGAAGGCTGCCCATGCCCTGGGGAAAGGCACCTCTCTTCTGATGACTCTTGAAACCCAAGTATTGCAAAGGCCAAAAATCATAAAAGAAAACCTTAGAGGAGATGTTTAGTAGTTTGAATTACCAAAATAACCAGAGTGAAGACTCTGATCATTGTCAGATGTTAATGTGCCACTCCCCTGATCTCTTGGAGTAGTGAACAAAAGCTGATAACCAAATTTCAAGTTTCAAATTTCAGAGCAACACCAGATTAACATTCAGTTACCAATATGCATTAATTATTAGTCTTCATGAAAAATTAGCATTACATATGCAATTAACTTAGCCCTTAAGAATCTTACTATAAATTAGCTGTGAGTGTACAGCTACCACGAGGGTGGTGCAAATAGTTAATGCTGATTCAGGGTGGCCAAGCTTATGAGCGCGTCCCTATCTTTCTTTTCTTATCATTCCTTAGGTTCTGCTCATACCTCAGCTCTCCAAAAGCAGCTCCAATCTGTTTCTGGCCATTTATTATTTTCAGGGAGACAGAGACTTGTTCTGTTTTCACCAGACATCTTGTTTGCTTGTTCTGTGTGGTGTATACACACACACATAAATACGTATACAAAACATATATATTTCCTTTTGTTTCCCATACAGTTTTCCCACCCTTTTATACCCTCTTTTCTTGCAGATTTTACCATATACATATTTTTCCAATACTTCCATTTGTGCAAGCATACAATTCCTGAACGGTCAATTTGCTGATACACATTATTTCTACATTTCTGCTTAGATTTGCGTGTTCGTTGCTTACTCAATTAGTGGTGTTACATCAGGGCACACTTACACACCATCACCAGATATGCTATTTTAGCATGCTTATGTCCAGGTTAATAATATCTTGCTTGATGTGCTTTCACTCCATAGTGCAACAGGCCCTGCTTTGGCTACGCTCTTTCATGTTCACATCTATTTTGCTGTCTCTTCTTAAAGAAAATATTTTTGCTCCTAAAACTGTACTTAAGATGCTCCTAAAACCGTACTTTTCTCTCTGCTTGCTTTACCCACCTGATGGGACATTTGCCCTGTCAAGAGTACTCACAGCCTGTTGCCCTCCCTGGTTATGATGTTGCTCTCTGTGAGTGGTCACAGTCCCTTCTAAAGCAGAATTTAAGCAGGCATCCTTCCCCTCTCACACTTTAATGGGCCTCTTGTCATCCTCGCAAGCAGATTGCCTGGGCTGATGGTCAGCAGCTGAAATCAGTGGTGTATAAAACACGCTAAAACCCAGGAATGCTGATTTATGACCGTCTCCTGTTACCTCACCACACCCACAGTAGCTCAGTATCACAGCAGGCTGTGAACCTGCCAGGACCTGCCAGCTCCCATGAGCAATGCCAGCATCAGGACACCACAAGGACCTCCTTTACAGCTCACCACAACATCTGACACCAATACAGACCGCATCCCTCACTCAGGGACTGAGGAGACCCAGATCTCTCAAGTGTGAAATGTTAGCTCTCAGTACCACAAGTGCTGTCAGGCTGCCCATGCCCTGCGGAGAGACACCTCTCTTCTGGCTGCCTCTTGAAGCCCAAGTACTGCAAAGGACAGAAATCCTTTGAGGGGATGAAAAAGAAAACCTTAGAGGGAATGTTTAGTAGTTTGAATTACCAAAATAACCAGAGTGAAGACTCTGATCATTGTCAGTTGTTACTGTGCCACCCCCCGATCTCTTGGAGTAGTTAACAAAAGCTGATAAGCAATCCTTGTGCTGCACACAAACACAGGTGGGTTCAGACCTGCTCAAACCAGCACTTTGTCTGCAAGAATGCTCAAACTCTGAGCAGGCAGCCAGGGATGCTCCCTGAAGAGCGACCAAATCCCGTTCCCCCAGTGCTTGACATGCCGTGTTCAGAGCACTGAGCCAGCAGAGCCCCCATCCTCTGAACTGGGACAGGGAATCCTGCCAGGATGGTGCTGGGCTGCTCTGGGTCAGTCTGGGGGGCTGCCCAGGGTGGGGATTCCAGGGGATGGGCCGCTGAGGGGGCTGAGATGGGCCCAAGGCATAGGAGTGACAGCCTGAAAAATGACAACGGGGAGGTGTTTGTGCTGTAACTAACCACAGAGGCACAGAGTTATAGTCTACCAATACTATCTCAAATTTAGGTCAATACCAGGCTTTAAACTAATAAATTGTGGGGGAAAGGTTGCTTTTTCAATAAAAGACAAAGAAATAAAACCCAACCTATGGGCCTTTTCATGATTAATCCTGTTCCACGGGCTGTGCTCAAGCTCTAGTTGACCAGAACACATTTGATTCAGTGCAGCTGAGTGGGTTTACACGACTCATGGAGATGTGGCAGTCATTTTTAAATTATCTTGGGGGCTCTGGATTTTAGTGTCATGACCAGGTTTGCATAGCTGCCAGTCACCTCTTAATATGGCAGGCAAGCATTTTATTCCTTACCGCACACAGTAATGTAGTATATGTTACAGTCAAATTCTTATTTATGGCTAAAGAGGACACACTCCATTTTGCATGTTTTTGAGCTGACCATCAGTGAATTGTTTACAGCTGCTGTGTCTCCAGTGTCAATTCTGTACCCCTTTTCCTATATTCTGTTTTTCACCCCTTCCTGCTGCACCCTGCACCTCCTTCTCATCCCTGCTATCATACCAAGCCTATATTTCTCTACACTGCATCATTCAGCTGGAGTCATAAATATCCCATTCTACCCAGAACACCTGCTTGTTACTGCTGTCTATATAAAAGTGCAGATCTCCTTCACAGACAAACAAAAGTAAACCCGAGACAGACTCCTGATCAATTATAGAAATTTCCATCCCAGCTAAACCAAGTAAAGCAAAGGCAGGCCAGGAAGAGATCAGACAAGGTGGGCCTGACAGGCCTCAGTCCCCAGCTCTTGCAAACTCAGGACAAAGCTTGTACCCTATTATCTACAAAGAAAATTCTGTATTTCTTCACTGCTGCAGAAAAGGAACTATTTGCTTTTTGTTCTGCTGTGTTTGCTTATTCTTGACTGGGAAGGAGTTGCCTGCAAAGCTCAGTAGAACTTTGCTGTCCTGCTTTGCTCTGGGTGAGAGCTGCAGTCACAATGAACCATGTGGAAAACTTGTACCTGACCTTGGAAACTTGTATTTCCAACTAGATCAGCTTTTAATTTAGGAGAATGAATTTGTAATCATAAGAAAAAGAAAAAAGAAAAAAAGAAAAAAAAAACCCCACAACCAGGGTGCGCACATAGAAAGGAAATCTGAAAAACTGGTCTGAGTGTCAGGAGTTCTTTCTCAGAAGGCCCAGGTCTGAAAGTGTTGCTGAGGTGATTAGGCACTAAATACAGTGCCAGAACTCCTTCCCTCCAATACCAACCATCCCAGCATCCTGGCCTTTCAAAACAGCAGTCACATACCCTTCCCTAGCAGTGAATGATGGTTGCCTTGTGTAATAAAATATTCAACTTCACAACAGTGCTTTATAAAGAAGGAGGTTCATGAATTTTTAAAATTATTTTGTAAATCACTGTGAGAGCTGACAATGAAGGCTAACACCTCTGCTGGTGTACAACTGCCAAGTTATCCTCGAATTCAGCCTGACACTGGGATTTGTGGGAGCCTTCCCCTCTGATGTGTCAGAAACCCTCTTCTGAGCGCAGTGTGAAAGGCATTGCCCCCACTCTCAGCGTGGCAGCCCAACCCACGCTCTGAGAGCTGCTCAGGCACTCAGGGCAATTCTGTCAGGAGGAGATGGTTGGAGGGTTACCTGATGGGATTGTCTGTCAATGCAGCAGGGCCGTGGGAAGCACGGGTGGCAAAGCTGCTTCCTGGCGTTCCCCAGACACCAAACAGGCAGTTTGAAGTGTATTTGTTTTGCAGTACTGATGACTACTTCTCTTCTTGGAAAGAAACTGGTGGGTGACTTAGTTTTTGTCTATAACCATTAGCAGCAGCGTCCAGATCGGTTTTTGTGGAATCAGAGCAATCCCCAGCACCAATGACTGCAGAAAACTCCCCTCTGTAAGATGGCAATCTCTGTAAAGCACTACAGACAGAACTGTGTGTGTGGGAGGAAGGGAAATGCCTTTCACACTGCCTTTCTCAGTACTTTCCGTGCAGCTGCCTGTTCTCAGGCAGCCTGGTGATGGCTGTTCAACAGTGCAGCCATCAGCAAAGCTAAAAACATTCATGAAGGTGAGCAACAGCACCTGCAGGAAGGTGGGAAACATTCACACATCATCAACTCAATAGACATCAACATTTTTAGAAAAAAATTAGTTACCATGGTTGCACCTGTGGAAGGAGAAACCCATTCCCGCTAAATGTCAGGAAACGATTGGCTGGAGAGATGTTTTGCTGCGACTGCACTAGCAAACAAACTGGCCACATTTTTATTGCATGGTGCTACTTGAGTGAGGAACTGCTCCCTGGCCATGCCCAGCAGGGAGGCAGCACAAGTGAGGGCAGGTTTGCTGTGCTTGGCCCTCCAGGTGCTGCAGAAGAGGCTGAGAGCCCCCCGTGCTTGCGGCAGGGCACGCTCTGGGTTCAAACCCTGCTGCTGACCCAGATGGAGGAGTTGTTATACAACGTTCTTTAATTGGCAATTTTCTGCTCTGTTCTCTTCTGCATCTGTTATTTATGTATCACAGCTTTCCTGCATGCTGGTAGACAACAAGGAGCTACAGCAGTGGTATCCCCTCATATTTAAAACATTTAGACAGACAAAACCCCGAAATTCACGTAACAGAATGGTTCATTACACTCAGAGGAAATTTTGTTGCTTTACAAAACATTTCTCTGAGATGATAAAGCCCACATGGCTGCTGCACAACAACTACTGAGCAACAGAGGAAGAACAAAGAATAAACCAAACAGCGAGATGCTTCGGCAAAGATGCTGACCCAATACAGCAGCTTCCAACACGCAGAGCTGCAACCGCAGCACCGCCTTGGAGTTAAGTGCCGATGAGCTTGGTGTTATGCCAACAAAATCATCAAGAAGCTGGATCTCTCCTTGTTATTAAATTGGGCAAGCAAACGAATGAAAGGAATCAAAGCAATAACAAAGGGCAGATAACCCCTGGGCTATCTCGTAAGCAGTGGCTGACAGATGTGGATTACTGAAAAAGTAAAGAGCTTGCCACTTGTATGTAATAAAGCCACAGGGATTTCAACAATACCCTTTTTGTTTTAAAGAAGAGCAAAGGCATATATTTTCAAAACCATAAAGCTTGCCACAGTGCACTGCTGCACTATATAAAGACATCACAGGCTTACGGTTTTGAAAGGAGTGACAGCTATTACATGCTGAAAATTTTCAGTGAGGCACTGCATGGAATAACCAAGGATCACGCAGGGAAGCATCATCCATTTGTTCCTTGACAAGAACACCTGGATGACCCCTCTGAATTGGTCAACTGGACTTGGTGGCCTGGACATTTATCACCGCTGCTGTTTTTTGTTGTGGGTTTTATTTTTTTCAAACGAACTCTAGGAAAGCAGCATTTTGGTTTCATAAAGAACTCAGAGGTAGAAAAAAAGGTTGTCATGCTCATTTTCAGTCCTTGTACTGACCAGGTATAATTTGTCATCTGAGAGTGCAAGCTGCCATTTGAACTAGGACTTGGCTGAATTTTGGCACAATTTCTAGTAGAGATGTAAAAGTCCCACCTGTCAGCATTTTCACTGCCTTGTCACCTTGCAATGCCAAGGAAGCACTAAAGATGTCTGTACTCAGCACTGGTGAGGCTGCAGCTTGAATTCTGCAACCAGTTTTGGGCTTCTCATGACAAGACAGAGATTGAGGGGCTGGAGCATGTCCAGAGAAGGGAAAGGATCTGGGGAAGGGTCTGGAGTGCAACTCTGAGCAGCTGAGAGAAGTGGGAGTGTTTAGCCTGGAGAAAAGGAAGTTCAGGGGAGACCATCCCTCTCTATAATCGCCTGACAAACTTGTAGCCAAACTGGGGTTGGTCTCTTCTCATAAGTGACAAGGGACAGGACAAGAGGAAACAGCGTCAAGCTGAACCAGGGAGGTTCAGAGTGGGTTGTCAAGCATTGGCACAGGCTGCCCAGAGCAGTGGTGGAGTCCCCATCCCTGGAGGGAATTAAAAACCACACAGATGTGGCCCTTGGGGACTTGGTGAGCGTGGCCTTGGCAGTGCTGGGGGAACTCAATGATTGTAGAGGTCTTTTCCAACCTGACCAACTCTGTGATTCAGTGGCAAGATCCTGCCTTTGTTGCTGTTGTAGAAGTCTTTAAGCCCTTCCCTGAGAAATTCAAACATGCACTGTACTCTTCTGAGACGAATTCTTGTCTTAATAAATGCCTCATTTCAGTTTGTATATTTTCTATTTTTCTGCCTCTGAAAAACTAAATGCATCGCATTACAGCATAACAGGTAACCTTTTCATACAACATGTATGCAGGCATTTGATATACACAAACAATCAATGTAACACAGAGAAAGCCTACCTGATGAAAAATATGCCCCTCTGTTCATCTATATTTCCATTCCATCTCCCTCTAAAAGCTTCAATGAAAAATATGGGAATATCATCTTTAACAACCTGACACATCTTAAACTTCCCATATGGCACAGAGCAGATTTCTCTCTGTTCCTTCCAAGTGTTGTTGTTCAGCCTTTTATATCATAACCCCTTGGTGTTGCCACTGGGAGTTTTCAACAGGGCTGGTTCCCCACGATGTGATGCATGAAACATGATTTTAACCCTGAAAAATCCCATGGTGTCCACCTCAGCATCTCCCCGTGGATAGTTTTGGCTCTTCTGCTGTGATGATTTGCAGGACATATTAAACTGCAAGCAATGTAATGTGTGCCTTCAAAGTTTCTAAGTTTGCTTTTACCTGATGTAAATCAAAATCCCGCAGCTACACACAGGGTCCTACTGCATCACAGTGGAAAACATGGAAAACATGCATTTAAAGGTTTAATTGTTTCTGAACCACATTTCTGTTGTCTTAGTGTACCTATGGCCCGTGGAGTTTCTTGGCTCTTATTTGGGCAAACAGTCCACAAAAAATTCCCAGAATGGGTCAGTGTCAAAGCTGACATAGTGACTTTGTTGGTGTTTAAATAAAGGCTGAAGGAGTTCAGAGAAAGGCAGAAAAGCAGGTTCTGGATATTCTCTTTAAGTATTATCAGTATCCAGCTATTTAAAATCCAGATCAGCCCAACTTTAAACCAAACTGCAATTATATTTTAATAACTCTCCCATTTCAACTTCCATTTTTTCTTGTATGTCATGCCTAAGTGGAACCATGAGATGCCATTTCTGCACTGGAAAATGAATGAACAGCAATTCAGTTCTAATAAGATCAGGCAGAACAGGTCCTGCTAATAACAAGCTGAAGGTTCAGAATTAAAACATTATAAAGTGGAAATCAAAGAATGATTTTCCACTATAAATATAAAGTTTTTCCAAAACATGACAGAAAACAAACAAATAAAAAAAGATATAAGATTATAGCAAGCCATGGAGTAGTTTTAATACATAAAGAAAAATGCTCCAACATAACTTATAGAGCCTCTGAATAAAATATGTGAATAGTGAAATAGATAGAGAGAAAACCAGACTATTTTATTAATTTAAAAATAAATTTACAGCAACTATTTATAAAAATTGGTTCTTGGGGAAAGAATGACTCCACTGGAAAATAGTGACATTAACTAACTTCAAAATATCTGAAATTATCAAATAAAACAAGTATTACAACCACTTTAATGGGCAAAGTCTCCTGTTTCCTCCAGCCATCACATGATAAATCTCAGCCCACACATCAATTTGTTAGGAGGCAAGTCAGAACAATAACAAAGACAAACAGCCATTAGTGGACAAGACAGTTTCATCAAGCAAGACCTTACAAATAATATATTGTTGTTTGTCATCAAGGCACTTTTAATACACCAGAGTCCTTTCCAAAAGCACCTATAATCAATTCCTTCTAATTTACAAACTCAGAAAGACTACGAGAGTGATGGTAATTTCATATTTTACACACCCACAGAGGTTACGACAATTGATTCAGTTCAGCAAAGAACCGTAATGACTTTGAATGCACTTGAAAGATTTTTGCATTTGTTTTCTAGAGCTGTAAAAAAAGTAATTCAAACTCTGCCACATGGGCACAATTTGTAAAGGTTGTACATGAAAAGTATGGATTCAGCTCTGACAAAGACAGCTCTCGTCTTATTATAACCCATCTGCAAGGCATGCTGGGCACTGCACTAAAACACTTGGCTCCCCTTTGTGTGGACTTTATGCAATCTGAATAGATTTCAGAATTTCTACAGGAAAAAAAAGAGGGGCAGTGAAAAATGAGTGACACTTTAAACCACTTTAGAACAACTGGGTTTTAGTCAATTCTTTTCATCAATGCTTAAAGCAAGGATATGCAACCTCTGCCCTTAGATTAACAACCCCCATAAAGATGAAAGCAATCAGAGCCCTCCTCAGCTCGATGCAAGGTTTCCAGCCATAAAACAAGACAAATGGCCATGTGGCCTGCCTTTCAGTAGCCAAAAGTAACCAGCAATGAAACAGCAGCTTTGCTGTTTCTGCCCTCAGAATAATATGAAACAGCTCAGTTTACAAGATCATCACATAAGTGAGCTGTGTTTCTTTCCTGTTGGCACTTTTAGAAAAGGTTTAATGGCCAGAGTCATTGTCTCTGAGGGGCTGTGGCCTCAGAGCAAAAAGACGTCAGTGGCTCCAGTCTGCAAGAGGAACCAAGAGTTGACTAGAAATACATTTTTATTGTTTTTTCAGCACTTTAGATGAGCCTTGCCACATCCCAGCTAAGCAGACACAGCAAGAGCAAAGAAACTCCATCTGGTCCTAGTGCCAAAGAAAGGACTTGGTCTATCAGTGCTTGTTAGAGAAGAAAGGAAAGAAAAAGATACTCAGACATCGTAACACTGCAATATGAGTCTTGAAATAGCACTTTTAATAAATTGGGGAATCTTTTGGGTGCCTAATCCTACTTTAAGAACCATCTCTGAGTGTTTCTTCTCTCCATCACAGAGAAAGATCAGTAGGCCTGCAAACATGGACTGCTCCCACTTGATGCTTCCAGCAGCAGAAGCCTTCACAGGATCCTCTGGCCACCAAACAGATTTTTCTTTATGTGTGCATTCATCCTCCTTTGGTGCTTTATGGGATGTTGTAAGCTTTGCTGTGGGGACAGAAGTCCTTATTATTATTTCCAGTGCTTGCTATGAGAACCCTTGGTGCACATTTGAGTGAGTTCTGCTTCGTGGGCAGCCTTCCTTTGGATGTGCTCCATCCTCCCCAAGGCCAGGAGGGAGGACATCCCCTGCAGTGCCCCACACACCTGGAAGGAAGGGAGCTCTGGCAGCACCTGAGCAGTTCCACTGTGAAATGAAAGGATGTACAGGGCACATATATTCAGCTACAGTAATTCTTTGTTAGTTCCCTGATATCAAAGGAACTATGCCTGGTATGCTGAAGAACTGATTCATAATTTCAAATGGAACTTTTTCATTCATACTTAAGGCAGTTTTGACTTAAAGATCTCACTCAAGAGCTCTGTGCAGTTAGGAAGACACGCAGCAGGAGCTGGAAAGCAGTAACACAGCAATACTTTTTTAATACTCCTTGGCAGTCTGTCTTACTCATATGAAAGATCTTTTGGGTGGGTCTTCAAAATTGCTACTGAGAAATGATGCAGCTTCTGTCAGTATGGAATGGGATCTCATTGGAGGATTTTATGCTACATACAAAATTGATGCTACAAGAAAGCCGTAAGAAAAAAACAAGCACCCCATCCTATTTAGATTAATGATTTAAAATATGAAATCTTGTGTTCAGAGATGGCTATGGCAATTCTGCATTGTATTCAGCAGGTCTAAAATCTCAAGTATAGTGTTTGGGGGTTTAAAAGCTTGCCTGGTTAGACAGCTGATGAAGTGAGAAGCAGAAATTGCTGCTTTCCTCCAGACCAAGGGAATCAGTGTCATGGAAGACAGTGTAGTAGCAAAGAGATGGTGCTGGTGAGGTAACACACTTGAATGATTTTATGATTTATATTCTCCTCCTTATCTGTGACAATATCCATTCTCTGAAGATGAAACAGGGAACATACAGCTGCTGCATATATATATTTATTTTCATTGTGTTCTAGCTTTCAGAAGAGTGCCAAGGTCCATGAAAATAATAACCTAAGGCAGCAAGAAGAAAAAGACTGGGCTGCACTGAACCTACCCCGTGTTCCCCTCGCAGCTCTGTTGGTGCTGAGCAGGGGGTGCCTCGTTGCTGCCAGCTCCAGTGCAAGGACAGTTTTCCTTGTGCAATACAATGTGCCGTTCATTCACTGTTTGCTTTTTGACCTTATTGACATGACTTGCATCTTTACATCTTTACCTTGTACAGTTTGCTAAGAACCGGGGCTGAAAAAGCAAAATTGCCCGTCTGGAGTCTCTGATGAAAGAGGATAAAACATCGTGGTAAACCTAACAAAAGTCAGGAGACAAATTTAGGAGCCTAACTAACTCCTTCCTGTTGGAGAAGAGCTACTTCATCCTTTCTGAGGGTGAGGCTTGGGCTCCTGTGCACTTTGGGTACTTTAATAGATATGCAGCCAGACCCAAGGAACGACGTCACCCTGATGGTTAGTCCAAAACATCTATGTTTAACACAGATACTTCAATCAATCTAAGGTTGTTGATGCTAAATTTAATTGACACTACAATTCCCAAATCATTATTATTCTTTTTCTGCATGGTTAGGTTAACTATTAAATAATTACAATCTATGATTAGACAGACAAAATATGACCTTGCTTTGAAATCAGGGTAAATCACTCATTTCCCCCCAAAATTCCTACAAACAAGTACATTAGAGCAATGTTGGCCAATATGGATCTCAATACAGAATCTCAAGTCTGAAAAAACATACTGAGACTATTGGAACTTTTTTCCTTCTTTCCTCAAGACACATGTGATACTCACAAGGCTGTGTTAAACCTTTCTATCTTGGAAACGATCAGAAATACTTTGATAAATGAAGAACTTTAGGTATTTCTTGAAGATCATGATATACTCATGGAGTGAGTTCCAAGACTAGTTTTAGTTCCAAAGATATTGCACTGGCTGGAAAGTGGTAAATGATTTTTTATTAGCCATTGACAAAAATCAAATTTGTGCCTCAATCTCCATCAATCTTAGTAAGACTCTGATGCAGTGATACTGTTTTACTGGCTAGACTAATGAACACTGGAGTCAGTTCCTTTGTCCTCAGTTGGTTAAAAAGTTATTCAGGTCCTATTCTCAGTATTTCGAAGCTAATGGTCTGATTTCTGCCACCACATTGATTCCTGAGAGAACTCCACTAATGTTTTCTTCCTTATTCTTTAGTTACAGGTTTTTCTTTGCACACAACACAAGTGAATGAATTGCTCAGTTTTCCCTATTGCAGCACCATTCAGCCCGTTTTTGCTAAAGCTGAGTGTGCATCATTTGGCTGTTTTGTGATTCTGTCTTGTGGAACTCAGCTTGGGGCTGGGACTTACAGGAAGCAATAACAGCCAAGGGAGGAAAATTGCTGTCCTCAGCCTCCTCAAACACAACCTGGGCACTGAAGGGGATCTATGTGAACCTGCTTTACTTCATAAAGGAGCAGATGCTGGCACATCATCAGTCACTGAAATTCATGGGAAGAGTAGCAGGTTAAAGCAAATGGCAACTTAGTTGGTGTGACTCAAGCCCTTTACTTAAAGGTTATATGTTCTTTACAAAATGAAGCTCTTGCCACAAAGGGGATCCCATATCCCAGACTGGATGGATATCCTCTCATTTGCAGGCTATTTCAGGACTATAAATGATGTTTAATTCTCCCCATGGGCCCTGCTCCTGCCTCCTGAGGCTGTGCACTGGGCTCTAATTGTTCTACAGCTTTGGGTTCTGTAGCCTGCTGTGTTTCCAGCATCAGGCACTTGTTTTGCTTTGTTCAGAGTGGTGCCCAACAAATTCTTCCAAGTTCTGCTTTGTTATTTCTGATCACCTCAGAGATAGACCCTACATCCTTCTTTGCAGTAATTTATGTGCCAATTCTTTACCAGCACTTAAATCACTACTAACTACTTCTAACCAACCATTTTTTTGCCTTGAGATGTTTAATTATTACAGGATAAATGGTACTAGTGAGGGATTCATGGGGAAACAGTAATTAGCAGTTCCATCTATCTCAATAAAAGAAAATATTATTATTAATTAATATCCATACAAGGAAGCAGAAGGAGTTTTTAAAAATCTACAATAGAGATATCTACAGGGGCCACATTTGCTCAGAGTGTCTCTTTGACAGGTGCCCATTTATTATTTTAACAAGCTGAGATTGTCTGCATCTTCAATCACAGGAGGTCAATCCTTCATTGCTGTCAAATCTTTGATAACTGAAGTGTCTGTATTAATAACTAAAAACTGGAGAGAACGAGCTCAGATAGCTCCAGTAGGGGGTCACATTGCTTGAAATTGCCAAATGCCAGTCGCTTTGAAAAAGGAAAGAGTTTATCAAAGTATGCTGTGGTGGTGATTAGTTTAGATTTACCTTGGCACAACTTGACTGCCAAGCAGCCCTTTTTGCC
The DNA here is from genome assembly GCA_013400675.1 of Oxylabes madagascariensis. NCBI lineage: Eukaryota > Metazoa > Chordata > Aves > Passeriformes > Timaliidae > Oxylabes > Oxylabes madagascariensis. Next base: position 39,245 of record VYZR01086303.1, read on the forward strand.
CAAGCAACCTCTTTTCTACCACAGCACTTCTGCAGAGGAAGCTGTCATTGAATCTATGAAGGGAAGGGAAAGGGGTTTTTAAAATACTCAGGTAACACTTGACCTATTGCACTTCTGCAGAGGAAGCTGTCATTGAATCTATGAAGGGAAGGGAAAGGGGTTTTTAAAATACCCAGGTAACACTTGACCTATTGCAAATATTTGATGTGTGAAAAACAATCACACATCAGGCACCTTATATAAGAAATGTAATAACCAAAAGTTACAGGCTGTCCTGGAGGAACAAGTGAATGCTCTACCCAGATTGTTAGGTTATTAAATTGTGTCCCAAGGGGACAGTTTGCAACTGTCCTAGGAGGACTAAAGGATGGCAAATACGTAGATTTACTCTGTCATAAGTGAGAAATTTTCTTACTTTTAAGAAAATGGCATGTGAGTTTCCTATGCCCTGACTTGTTTTGGAGCTAATAGCTTTGAAAGAAAATTTCTGAATGTCTATGGTTGGTCAGAGGTTTGTCACGGACAGAGCTGAGGACAAAACCTGAGACTATGAGCACTTTGTGCACTCACAGGTACCTCACACTGACTTGTCACACCCATCAACGTGGTAACATCACTGGTGTGCCTAAAACTCAAAATAGTGTGCCAGAAAAAGAGACCAGACCCTGGTGCTTTCCATTTATAGAATACAGCCTGAGCAACTTGCTCACATGGAACTCCTCTCCTCTCGTGGCAAACTCAGGGTGACAAAAATGATCTCAACTCATCCTGTCAGACTGCATCCAGCCTTACAAATTAATTTGATTCTCCAACTTGACTTTCAGAGACTTTCCTAAACCCTGCAGATTCTTTCTGCTGGTCCCCTCTTCATCTTTAAAAGCATCACATTTCTCTCACCCTTAGAACAAAATACAAAAGCCCCTGGGTTTTCAGGCCCTCCCTGGGGGCTGCCCTCACGGATGGGCCATACAAATGCAGCTCATTAAGCTCAGCCCAGGCACAGCCACAGCTGCTGGCCTGGCCCCAGCCTCACTGCTCTCCCAGGCACTCAGCAGTACTGGTGAGTAGCAGCGGGTTCTAAGGGTACAGCACAAAAATAACCTAATGTCCAACACGGTATTGGAATAGGAGGGAGCTCAGTGTTTTATGTGAACCTAGTTATGACGTCCTCTAGGCTTTGACCTTCTAGGAATGCAGAGTTTAATAGTGGTGGAGACGTTTTATTGCCCCATTAGTCATCGGCTGGACGGAGTTTAGCAGTGGGTGCACTGACAGAGGTGATGTTCGTGCTGCAAAGCTTAAGGACAGAAACAGCACGGCTGTAGAGGTACAAATGTGGTCAGAATTAGAAGTGAACTTGAAAAATCTTGGACTCGTCTACATAGTGAAGCCTCAAGTTTTGTTCCTGACTTGTCTTGCTCAGCCAAGTAATTTCTCTGACTTGGTTTCCTCCTTTGCCCCCTAGAGCAGCAGTAGCAGCGCTGATCTCTCCTGCCAGGCTTTACTGAACTGGCTGGTTCCACTGTGGTTCGAAGGATGTTGCTTGTACCACGACTACAGATTTCTTTTTAATGGTATCAAAATGTGATAAGTATTGTACAAACACACAGACAGATACAGTCCTAAACCTGAATTAATAAAGTGGCAATCTGATGCAGAGGAAAAGTTTATTCTTAAACATGTCTCAGAAGAGAAGGATGAGTCTGTGTTCAAGAGGTTGGATAAGTTTGTACAATCACCCCTATTTCTTTATCTTACAGGCTTGATTTGGAAATCTCCTGAAAGACAATCTCCCAGTGTTTGACAAAATTTCCAAATTTTTCCATATACATAAGTTTTAATTAAAAAGTGAATCTGAATTTATTTTAACATGGAACTTCAACTTCTATTGCAGAGGGAAGAAGATAGAAAGAAATTGTCCTTGTCCTTATGCTGCTCAGAAAGATTTTGTCCTTCCCATGTCTCTCACATTACCTGCTCTTCTCATTTCCATATTTTTGTTTTCTCCTTCGTTTCGCTCCATGGCAGCAAATAATGCTGAATACCAATGTAGTTGTATTCATTCATTTACAGATCATTTCTCTGAGCACCACACACAAGCACTCAGCTTCTCCAAATACAAATCAAGGCTGGTTACCTTAATTACTCATGGATTTCTGCAGTGCACAGGTGAGATGTGCACTTTCATTACCCTGCCTATGTTAAAAGAAGCAGCTAAATCTACATATTCTTTCAATGACTGCTCAATGTTCAGTACTGGTACAGATGAATCCTTGTCAGGAATAATTCAGTTTGCCTGAACAAGGAGTTTCAGGGACTGACATTACTTTTAAGTCAGGAGATGAATAATAATCCAACTGATTGCTTTGGGAGGAACATTACAAAAGAAAATCCAGTGACTTTTTCACCCAATTTACTGTTTCTGGGAGTATCAAAACAAAATTTAGACATGCCATCATAAAAAAGAAAAATTTAGACAAGTTATCTGTAAAAAGAGATCCTGGCTTCTCTTTCAAGTAAATTGGTAGCAGAGTATTAACAAAAAAATTCACCAAGCAAAATGGAAATGCTAGCAATGCAGCAGTGCTTAAATTTTATGAGAGTTAGATTATCACTTGGTACATAAAAATGAGCGGGAAATCTGCAGTCGACAAGAGCTTGGTGCATAATTACTTTTCCTCTCTCACCAAATGGCTCCAGGTCGGAACACTTCATTTAAACACAAAGACAGTGACAAAAGTGCTGACTTGTGGTAAATGTGTGCAACACAAGCAGATTTAACACTGCTAAAGAAGTTAAAAGAAATGTGAGATTGTAGGGGTGGGTTAAAAAAAATAAAATGTTTCTCCACATAATAATTTTGGTCCAAAGGGACTGCTGTTGGTCTGCAGCCCAAAGCAGGGGTAGGTGGGGTGGCCTGGACACAGAGCAGTTTGGGATAGCTCCCAGGACCTTGCTGGTCACCTACATGGGAGAAAGCTCTAAGTTGTGTCTGAATAGTCTTTCCAAGTCCTCCTTGTGCTTGTTGCCTCCTGACCGTCCCCTGTGCATTCTGAGCAGAGCCTGGTCCCACTTCGGGCGGCTGTAGAGCCGCTCTTGCTCTCCTCTCCTGCGGGCTGAGCCATCTCCTCAGCCTGGCGTTCCCAGCCCTGTCCCCATGGGTGACCCTGCCGGGCTGGCTCCGTTCTGTCACTGTCTGTTTGCAGCCAGCCCTGCACACACGGCTGCAGCTGCACTGGCACCGGTGCCAGAGGAGAGAGAAGGATCACCTCCCTCACCTGCTGGAGCTGCACTGTCACCAGTGCCAGACGAGAGAGAAGGATCACTTCCCTCACCTGCTGGCTCGCACAGCCCACGAAGATGCTGCCCTGCCCTGCTGCAGGAGCGCATCGCTGCCGTGTGTCCCTCCTGTCCCCCAGGTCCTCTGGCAATATTGCAGCTTAATTAAAAAGAACTGCCATTGTCAAAAAGGGAAGCACGTTGATGATCGTTCCAGCTCAAACGACTGGCTCACTGCTCCCTTCTTCATCCAAGATTTGCTGTTCCCTGTGTCTGAGACCTCCAAAGAGCAGCACACGCTTTGTGGGGTTGGACGGTCCATTTTGATGTTTGTGTAAAACGGGCTTGTCTGAGGAACAAACTAGATTCTCTCCCATACTTCTTTTCCAGACAGAAAAGAGACACTGTAATTCCCATTACTCTGAACAGAACAGTGTTTTATATTCCAAATAAACAACTCCCTCCAGTGCGCCTCTCAGTGTAAGCAGATGCTTAAGTCCAGTCTGATTCAGCAAAGCTTTAAGCATGTATCTAAGTGTCATTGCCTTCAGAATGAAAGTTAAGTGTGTGCTGCTATGCTTTGCTGAATTTTGGCCTCACGCTATAAGAAAAGGATAATTTGGCTCATTATATTTTGTGAATGACACAATGCCCCTGAACATTAAAGTTTATATCTATTTGCATATATATGCGCAGCATTAGGTTTGGCTCTCAACTCTGTAGAGATCAAAGTACACAGGGATCCTTAGAGACTATCAGACAGCAATTACACTGCAAAATAAATTATAGGCAGTCTTCCTTTACATCTCACTAAGTCCAGCTGCACATTTCCTTGGGTTCCTTTAGTGCCCTTGAATGAGTTTTAGTTTTAGTTATTGCATAAGATCCTCTTAGGTGAGGGCTTATGAAACAACCACTTCACTCCCAGTGGTGAAACAAAGCTCAATTTTAACAAGAATATTTTCTCAAAGTTGAAAAAGTAAAAAAAAGGAGAAAATTATTTTCTCATGGGTTTTGCTCAGCTGTTTCCAAAGGTCTTGTTAAGGCTTTTAGATAACTTTCTGCAGAGGACAAACAGAGGCTGCGGGGCAGTCTCTGAACAAAGCCCATCTTCCCATTTCTGGGCAGATTCGATGACTTCTCGCTGTTCCTGATTTCTGTGAGTGTTAATTTATTTTGAAGCTGTCTGTGTTAGTGCTCAAAGCATTCCTGTCACAGACACAGCACGCACTGGGTGCAGGGCTCCACTCTCACTCACAGAAAGTGCTTGTGACTGCAAGTGTGAGAAAGTCAAGTCCGAGTTACTCCACCGCAATGCCTAATTGAGGAATGTCTCTGCGTAAGGACTCTTGCCTGGCACACTGATGGGCTCTGACATTCTTTTTCTCTATCAATGTCAAGTGCTTATTTGTGACTTTAATGATAAATTACCAGTATTGGCATCGTGATTATATGTGACTGCACTTGGGATGGAGATTTAAGAACAGATTGAGGAACCGAGATATTCAGCTCCTTTCATCCATCTTTATGAGGTGAAACACAGCATCTGAAAACTCTGAGCTCAACTTATCACAACGTTCAGCTGATTTTTTGCTTTTTTTTTTTAGCAAATTGTTAGTCCGAAATTGTGATCTCAAAAAACTGAAATTATCTTTTCAGCTGCTGAAACATATTGATCAGGGTAGAAATGGCCTCCTTCCCCAATCCCATATGCGCATACCAGATCCAGAAAAACAGGCAATGACAGCTGAGAACTGCAGATTTTGGCCCACCTGGAAAGGCAGTCCACAAAAACACTGTTTTTCCCAGTCTTTTGAACACTTTCCTGCACCCATCCAGCTCACACCACGCAGGCACTGAAGGTGCCAAACCTTCACTGGGACTCCTGACCTCGGAATCAGTCAGTGCTTGCTGTAGGCAGAGCAGAATAAGGTGGCAAAGTAGCCATGGTTAATTTGCTTATTTTGCCTAGATGAGAGCCCTGGAAATCCTGAGCCCTCAGCAGAGAAGTCCAGTGTCTGGTACAGGGATTAAGAGCCTTGGTTTGCAGCAGAGCAGTCACCGGCCCTGTCCCTCATCCTGCAGTGATAGCAGCAAACTCTGCTCTCCATCCCAGCTCCATCCCCAGTCCTGGGACAAGACACCCAAACCAGGAGCCAGTCCTGCTCACTGCTTAGGAAACTGAAATCTGACCTCTTACTAAACCTTGTAATCCTCTACAACTGGGTACAGGTGCTGGAAATTTGACCAAACCAGGTCAGCCCTGCATTAACACAATTCCATCTAACAAAGGCTGGAAAGGTGTCATGGGTGATGCTTGTTGCTGTCACCAATACCAAATGTCTTATTTCTCAACATGTCACCTCCTGCCCAAGAAAGTTTAGCACCAGTTCTCTTGCCTTCCAACCATTCACCAAGTGAATTTCCAAATATCCCTTAGAATGAGAAGCAACCATAGAAAACACACAAATCCCACTGTTGCCTGCTGGTGCCCTGATACCACTGCATCTCTCTTACTACTTAGATTTTTTTTCTTGCTCTCCTCTATTTCTCCCTTGAGATGCTAATTTGAAGTTCTTTGAGACAGGAATATTTTTTCCCCTTTTAATGTGCAATGCCTTGCCAAATGGTGTGCTGGTGTTTGATTAGGGCTTTAAGCTCTACAACAATAGAAATAAATGAGACTAAAAGTATGCAGTTCAATATTTTACAGCAATGTTAATTTTTCAATTGTGCAATCAAAGTTTAACCCAATCCCTGTCTAGAGAGAAGCTCTGTGAGGCTGTGGTATCTAGAAGTACATGGAAGCCCACATGATTTGTGAGCCTTTACTTCAGTTTCCTGAGTTTTCGAACTTGCACAGTGTGAATTCTTTCTAAGGACAAATATCAAAAGACGAACAGGAACAGGGTGATTTGTGATGAATAAATCTCGAAAAGTTGAGAAGCTATGCTCTAATGGGATATGCACCACAGATTTTGAAAAGCTATCTGAAGCTGAAGCAAAATTCGTATTTTGTAAAGCAGAGTTTAGGGGATCACAGTCTTTCCTGCCCAAGGTGAATTTGGCTGTGTCATTCCACAGAAAGCATATCATAATTTAGATTAATGCTCATGACTGAGACAAAAACATCAGGTAATAGTAGGAAAATAAGAAAAGTGAATCTTGCAATCTAAAATAAGATTTCAATTTTCGGTAAAAGCTACAGATAATAGAAGGCATATTCACGTGCTTTATTACTTTATTCAGTTTCCCATCTATCCCTGAAAAGGATTTTTCTTAATTTAAGAGAAAAAGTGAAAGAGCTTTGGATTGAACTGCATAACCAGTGAACCAGACAATCCCAAACTGCTCAAGCATATCCGACATCTGCTTGAAGAACTCGATTGCAAATAGCAGGAGAGAGTTTCCATTACAGTACACACAGAGCTGGGCTGGGAGAGGCAACATTAGAAAGTGTGATTCCCATTTAGTAATTATGCCTTGATTGTTGTTTATATGTTTGCTCTACTGTAACTTGCCTGCCTTATGGTGGCACTACTGCTAGAGAAAACACAAAAGTAATTTAGTTTTAAAGGGGAAATGAAAGTTTTAAAGCAGTTTAACATTTCTGTGAAACTGTAATGGTTGGAGATGACTGGATTGAGTCGATAAAGATACTAATTTCAATAGTAACTCACGCCTTAATTCTCCTCACAGCAACAAACCTCCCTCCCTCCTTTCTGGCACACAATATAAATACTCTTTACACTGCAATCAATAGAACCTGGGAGAGAAAAAATATTCATTTTTATTCCTCAGAGGCTTCATAAAGACCAAGTTTCCCCTAAGCTCTTATTTACTCCTATGTAAATGGCATTGGTTTTGCAATGAGGTGTAATCACCAGCACATCATTCATGTTCCCTTCCTCTCTTCTAGATTTACCACCCAGTTTCTCCACTGGTGCCTGGGATCTCGGAGTCAGTAAGTGGTGATAAGTCTGCTGCAGGCAATTCCCTGGTACCGGTGATTACATTTAAAAAGTCAGTATTTCCAAGACGCAACCCTGCAGAGGACAGTCAGGGACACCTGGTGGGGACAATGCTGTGACATCAGCTGTTCTTGTATCCCTAGAGAAATGCAGAGGCTGAGTGGAAACCTCATGAAGGTTTCCACACTTCCCTGCACATCTCAGAAACCCTTGAGCGTGGTGTGGTGGGTGCAGCACTGACCATGCCTGCTGGGTAGCTGCCATTCCTCACTCTGTTTTGGTCCAGCTAATGGGCATTTGCTCAATTCCACGCGTTCCAGCGCTTAGCACTTGGCCCCAGAGAATATCGTGTGATTAATGCATCAAAAGACTTGTCTTAAAATCCTCCTTCCCTCGCTTTCCAGCGTTTTATTCTCTCAGTTACATTTTCTCTTTGTTCCTTTCTGCAAACCCTAGTGTAAATGTTTTTTGAGTAATTAATGTGTCAAATACCAGACCTGAATTTTCATGGGCAATTAGTGGGCTGAGTAAAGCCGGCAAAACGCATTTCAGTTTTAATAGCGAATTGTGGCTCATTTGCTGTTTTGCAGAAATATATCCTGGAATACTGAGAGCTTCATACGCCTGTATATTTTTTATTTCTGTTTCATCTACCAAAGCTCCCTCTCCTTTTCTATTTTTCACCACATACAAGATGCTGCTTGTAGACTATTACAATTTGCATATTGTCCTTCTGCCTCATCGATAATTGATCAGGTTAACATCTGCTTTCTGCTGGTGCCAGGAGAGTTTTGTTTGTTTCCACAGGACTCTGTAATTCCTCAGGGCCCAGCAGAATTGCACTTCCCAAAAGAGAGGTGCCACGTGCCCCCCATGGCAGCACGAGGCACACAGCCTGCCCACGTGGCTGTCCCTCCCCGAGGAGCTCAGGAGAGGCTCCAGGGCTGTGTGGGGCTCACCAGCCGAATGACACGTGGTGGCACAGCAAAGCTGGCTGTTGTAGGCAGTGCAAGAACATTTTAAATAGGATTACACAGGAACCTCACACGTCCCAAACTCCTGCTGAAAGCATGAGACACCCATTGTGAGGAGAGCGGGTGAAGGCTTGAAAAATTGCCTAGAGAGAAGCACTAGTGTGCAGCTTTACCAATGGGACATGTACTCCAACCAATTTATAAGTGTGGAAACTACATTGCTTTGATATTGCAGGGCTATTAAAAAGACTTTTATTCTCTCCACGGTTTCTGGGGATTCAGCTGTCTGATTCAAAAAATACCAGAATCTGAATCAGTTCAGCTTAGAGACAAGCAGTCAAAATTATTAGCAAGGCAAGGAGCTGGTTCAGTCTCAAGGACATAGCATAGTAGTCTGACTGGCACAATCCATCACAGGTTGGATGTACCATAATTGTACACTACAGATTTGTAAATAATCTCTTTCTTGGTGTCTGTGTTGACAAGGAATAATATATGTGAGGGCTCCCTTGGTAGGTTACCTTCTGTCTAAAGACACTATCCTGACACTTAAGTGTACCCAGTGCATCTTTAGGAGGTTCCTGAGGAGCACCAGAGGAGGATGAGATTGAACAAGGCAGCGTAGCAGAGGCATGCCATGACCTGGAGGGCAGGCTGACCTTCCCACCCAAAAAAACTACCTTTTTGGGCACAGATAAAAGAATTAAGATTAGGGCAGAAGTACGTTCCAAGGCTTTGAGTGTGACATTCTATTTTCTTGAATACACTTTGCCTTAGAAGGAATAGATGTGCTTTTATTAAAAAGACTACCACTCTCATTGGAGTCTAAAACTTCAAGCATATCTAGATAAAGCCCAACTAGCAGCAAAATAAAGATTATCACTGCTGCACAGTAATGAATGCAATGTCCCATCAATGCCACGGGGCCCAAAGTGCTCTCAGCCACAGACAGAGTAAGGGAGGACTGTCACACAAGGAGTGTCTGGGAGGGACAAGTGTGCAGGTCATGTTCCAGTCATCCATAACAAAGAATGAAGATCAAGTGTACAGTTACCGAGGAGAACAGAATAACAGGTAATTTGTCAGCCATCATTACACAATGCCACATGGGATGACAATTTCTAAATGCAATTGGTAGCTTTGGGTGAAGTTTGAAGCAAAATGCAGCTTCTATACTGCTTTGGAAGGTACCAAGCAGCCACCTCAAAGAGTAAAGCCCTCTGTAGGTACCTCTGCTTCAACTTGCCTGACTTCATATCACCAGCCCAGGGTCCTCCTGTGCAAGACACTGTAACTGGACCCTTTGCTCACCTGGATGTATTTGTTCCTGTCAATTACCTGCTGCTGTAGTGTTATAAACCTCCTGACAGACACAGGGATACTAAGGATACTTTTCCACATTTCACCTACCCCGTGCATGGCAGTATAGCTGTTCCTATTGATACTCGCATTAAAAACCCCAGAAATTCATTCCAGAAAGATCTTTTTCCTCGTTTCAGATATATGATTCACAACCCACTCCTTCCTCCCCAAGACCTACACTGTAGGCAATAGCACCTCTAATAAGCTTAAGGGAAAATAAAATACATCAAGGAGGATCAAGCAGAGTTGCAGCAGTCAAACCCCACACCAGACACACAGGCAGGTCCCTGCTATGAAGCCAAGAAAGAGACAAAGAAAAATGAGTTGTCAAGGAGATGATTCTACTGAAGAGACTCCTCCTGGAGCTGGACATCTGGGTGCTTCACATGCCAAGTTTAAATCATCAGTCAGCTGTTTGGGGGGGTTGAGGGGTGCAAAACAGGAGCAAATGTTCATTGCCGGAGCTGGGAAGAGGGTGCTGCAGCACAGACCCCAGGCTGCAGCTGCTGGCTGCCCACCTCCAAAGTCTGCTCATCCTGAGGGGATGGGGCCAGAGCACCACCCCAGCACTTGACTTGCTCCAAAAGCCTCTCCAGCTGTTTTTTGCAGTTTCATTTTTCCAAGTTTCATTTTAAGGCTGTAACTTTTGAGTGTTTCCTCACCATGACAGCAGGTCTTATTTTCTACATGAATTTGCACAGACCCAAAGTAAAGCTCATTTTTATGGATTACAGGAAAACAATGATCACTGCTCCAAATACCAACCCACATCCTGAGACAGGCAGGCTTCCTAAAGGAGAGCTCCAGGCCAGTAACTCCACCCTACATCCTTCCATTTTCCAAATTATTCTGACTTTCAGAGCATTTTCAATGCAGTGCTCTTTAAGGACAGCATACTTCTAGACAATTAAGACAGCCAACTGTATGTATAGACTGTCTGCAAAGAAACTGTCTTATCAGCCCACCTTTTTCACCTACAATATAAATTTTGAGCCCCTGGTTTCATGTGAACCTGTATGCAAGAAGCTTCTGATCATCACATGGATATCAGCAATGTGTGAATTTCTATGTAACCACACTGGAGTCCCAACTTTACACTCTCAAAGCCAGTGTTTGAAGGAACAATAAAACAAAGAAAAAGTATAGCATTAAAATATTAAGCAAAATGAAAGTGCATGGTTTACAAGGATCTGCAAATCCATGCAAGAATTTAAATATCTTGGTAACTGCAACTGGGGAAGAAAAAAA